>JAFLJL010002671.1:2500-5000 GCA_018398815.1 Conus ventricosus
CTTCCCCTTCCACCCCTTCTCCCCTTCCATACCTCCCATCCTTTCGGGGATTCCATCCCTTCTTCCCTTCCACCCCTTCTTCCCTTCCATCCCTTCTCCCCTTCCATCCCTTCTTCCCTTCCATCCCTTCTCCCCTTCTCCCCCTCCATCCCTTCTCTCCTTCCATCCCTTCTTCCCTTCCATCCCTTCTTTCCTTCCATCCCTTCTTCCCTTCCATCCCTTCTCCCCTTCCATCCCTTCTCCCTTCCATCCCTTCTCCCTTCCATCCCTTCCATCCCTTCTTCCCTTCCATCCCTTCTCCCCCTTCTCCCCTCCATCCCTTCTCCCCTTCCATCCCTTGTCTCCTTCCATCCCTTCTTCCCTTCCACCCCTTCTTCCCTTCCATCCCTTCTTCCCTTTCACCCCTTCCACCCCTTCTCCCCTTCCATCCCTTCTCCCCTTCCATCCCTCTTCCCTTCCATCCCTGACTCTTCTACACCAGCCAGCCATGCCTTTGAAAAGAAAATCGGCTGAATCAAGGAGAGTTAAAAAAAAAAAAAGCTACACACACACACGCACACGCATACGCACACGCACACACACCACACACACACGAGCCAGTGGGAGGGGCCAAACTAAAAGACGTGGAGACCGTGAGACAGAGAAGTCTGCGAGCAGTATTGTACAGGACTGGAGAGAGACGACAACACAGAATGAGTAGAATGAAAGAGAAGAGAGAGAGAGAGAGAGAGAGAGAGAGAGAGAGACGCCCTGTGGCATGAATCAGTGAGAAAGTGGAGAGAGAGGGAGGGAGGGAGAGAGACAGACAGACAGACAGACAGACAGAGAGAGAGAGAGAGAGTGAAAGGAAACAGAGCAGGCAGGCCATACACACTATCAGGCTGGGAGGGGAGGGGAAGGGGGAGGAGGAGTCGCGGGGGTAAGGTAGGAGGGAAAAAAGGGTACAGGGATGGGAGAGAGAGATGTGTACGCTAATAAAATCAAACCAGAAGGGCCGCAACGAGACCGCTTCAATAGCAGCACGTGCAAAGCGGAAGTGAAATTAAGGACAGGCTGTGTGGGAGGAAGGGGTTGGGGGTGTGGGGTGTGGGAAGTGTGTGTGTGGAAGGGAGCAAGGTCGGTGGGTGGAGAAAAAGGGGGTGGAGGGAAGGGAGGGAGGGAATAGGAGGATCAAAAGGTTTGGCTAGTCCAACGAAGTGTGTGTATACATGTGTTAGGCGAAGGCGACACAGGGTGGGGTGATGTTACCGTTGGAGTGAAGGGGTGGTGGTGGGGGGGGTGGGGGGTGGAGTGGGAAAGTGGAGAGGGTTGGGTGCGTGGGGGGGGGGGGGGGGGGGAGGGGGGGTGGGGGGGGGGTGGGTGTGATAGAGGGGGGGGGGGGGGGGGGGGGGGGGGGGGGGAGGAGGGAAAGGGATAGGTCGTATCAGGGGGAAGGGGGGGGGAGAGACACGGAAGTGACGAAACAGCTCTGATTGACACATTTCTGACCGTAGACATACATTCTTGCAATCGCAGCGGTTGACGATGGTCAGCCGCGGACGTAAAAATCGCTGATTTTGTTGTTGTTATTGTTTATAACTTCATTCCGAGACCGTAAATGATTAAAGCTTAGATCCCAAACATCATGCATTCTCTTCGACGGTGTAGATCAAGGGAAAGCTGCGTGTAGCATCTGTCAAAGGGAACGGACAGCAAACTCTTCTTAAATCCGTCCAAACCTGAAAGAGTTTTTACCATGTTCCGAGGGCGGCAGTAAAGAAGAAACAAGTCTTGTGCCGTTTTGCATACAGAGCACTGCTTTTACGCCCATTCTTATCTTTTACAAGGTGAAGAAGCTCCGTGGTGCATTCCATGTCACGTACCACTCACAGTGAAACATGTTCTTTTAAAATGTTGGGGCTTGCACGATGTGAGACATGAACACTTTACAAGCAGACTCCATGAAAACCTTGTTCAGAGATGTCCCACTTGATGTGATCTTTGAATTTCTGAAAGAGATCAACTTTTTTTCATCTGATCTAAGATTTTTTTTAACGGAAGAAAGATTTGTAACAAAATTTCCGGTGTGCTTTTTGTAGGTGTGTGTGTGTGTGTGTTTAATTTGACCCGAGAGGTGACTTCAACGCGGTGATACGGCCCTTTGCGGTCGGCAGGGCTATCAGGCAACATTATCTAGCTATCTATCTGTCAAAGGATAACCCGCTGCTTTAAAACAAATCCATTGCACAGTCTGCATGACCCTGCATTTTTCTGACGTCTACTCCAGTCCTTGTGCTCCAGCAGTTCGCACAGGAACACATGGCGGCCAAAAGTCGAGCATTTCGTTGCCACTACCCACCCTTGCTGCCATATGGCATCAAACTGATGTTATTATTATCTGAACCTCAAAGCCCAGGACAAAATTTTCTCTTTTTTTTCTATTCAAAGAAAATATATCAAAACAGCATGGAGTTTTTTTTTTTTTTTTTATAATCTATTTAAACGGGTTGAACACGACTCT
>JAFLJL010002671.1:12500-24320 GCA_018398815.1 Conus ventricosus
GAATCATCTACCACTGCAGATATGAATGCGTATCTCCCCCTCTTTCTTCAATCTAAGACATAAGAGCAAGCTTTGTTTATAATTCAATATTTCTTGCAGTCATTGCAACACCAAGCTGCTCTGTAAGTTGCTGGAACGGTGCTCGGTACTTATCCTTGGAATTTATTAGTTTCTTGTATATATAATATATTATATATATATATATATATATATATATAATATATATATATATATATATATATATATATGAATACTCCAAAACATAATGGCAAGGCCCGGTTTTTTGTTTGTTTGTTTGTTTTTTTGTTTGCTTTTATGGTGTGCTGCCTGCAGACAGCGGCCATAGTGCACTGATCTGGCCTCCACTACTGCAGTGGTCTCTTCGTCCACCAAGTTTCCGCCGGGCCAGCGATGCCACCGATCATTTCCCACCTATCCAAAGGTCATGTTTAAGGTCTGTGAACGCACGGGGTTCCGTTAGGCTTGGGCGATCCTTAATAATAAACGCACGTGTGGGGTTGTGTGTGTGTGTGTGTGTGTGTGTGTGTGTGTGTGTGTGTGAACTGAGAGGGGGGTAGAGAGAGGAAGAGAGAGAGGGGATGAAGAGATGATGTGAAAAGCAACACACACACACGCACACACGCGCGCGCGCGCACACACACGCACACACACACACACTCGTAACTCAAGTAACTCAGTATTGCATGTATTTAATATTTCTGTCCAAACGCGCTTTTAGAGAGAGGGAGGGAGGGGAGGGTGATGGGAGGGTGACAGGCCAGACATAGAGGGAGGGAGGGGAGGGTGATGGGAGGGTGACAGGCCAGACAGAGAGGGGGGGAGCGGAGGGTGATGGGAGGGTGACAGGCCAGACAGAGAGGGAGGGAGGGGAGGGTAATGGGAGGGTGACAGGCCAGACATAGAGGGGGGGAGCGGAGGGTGATGGGAGGGTGACAGGCCAGACATAGAGGGGGGGAGCGGAGGGTAATGGGAGGGTGACAGGCCAGACAGAGAGGGAGGGAGGGGAGGGTGATGGGAGGGCGACAGGCCAGACATAGAGGGAGGGAGGGGAGGGTAATGGGAGGGTGACAGGCCAGACAGAGAGGGGGGGAGCGGAGGGTGATGGAGGGTGACAGGCCAGACAGAGAGGGAGGGAGGGGAGGGTGATGGGAGGGTGACAGGCCAGACAGAGAGGGAGGGAGGGGAGGGTGATGGGAGGGTGACAGGCCAGACAGAGGGGAGGGAGGGGAGGGTAATGGGAGGGTGACAGGCCAGAGAGGGAGGGAAGGGAGGGTGACAGGCCAGACAGAGAGGGAGGGAGGGGAGGGTGATGGGAGGGTGACAGGCCAGACAGAGGGGAGGGAGGGGAGGGTAATGGGAGGGTGACAGGCCAGAGAGGGAGGGAGGGGAGGGTAATGGGAGGGTGACAGGCCAGACAGAGAGGGAGGGAGGGGAGGGTAATGGGAGGGTGACAGGCCAGACAGAGAGGGAGGGAGGGGAGTGTGATAGGAGGGTGACAGGCCAGACTGAGAGGGAGGGAGGGGAGGGTGATGGGGGGTGACAGGCCAGACAGAGAGGGTGGGAGGGGAGGGTAATGGGAGGGTGACAGGCCAGACAGAGAGAGGCAGATAGAGAGAAGCAGACAGGTCGACAGAGATGAAGAGTACCACATTTACTGATTAGTCGCCCATTTTTCACTTCTATTTATCAGTTTTGATTGAGTCAGCACGCTTGACACCCTCATCCAAGAGAGAGACAGACAGACAGATAGATACAGACAGACAGACAGACAGACAGACAGACAAAGCAGCGACTCGCATGAGGGGGGTGGGAGAAATCACACACACACACACACACACACACACACACACACACACACCACACACACACACATACACACACACACGCACGCACGCACGCACGCACGCATGCACGCACGCACGCACGCACGCACGCACGCGCGCGCGCTCACTCACATACTCATACAGAGACAGAGAGAGAGAGAGAGAGAGAGAGAGAGAGAGAGAGAGAGGAGAGACAGACAGACAGACAGAGTCAGGCAGAGAAAAAAAGAGACAGAGACGCTAAAACAAAGAAACACAGAGGCAGGATGACCGAGACAGAAAGACACAAGAGACAAAGAGAGACACCGCGACAGAGACAGACCCTGAGACAGAGAGGGAGAGACACCGCGACAGAGACAGACCCTGAGACAGAGAGGGAGAGACTGCACTATGACAGAGACAGACTCTGAGACAGAGAGGGAGAGACTGCACTATGACAGAGACAGACCCTGAGACAGAGAGGGAGAGACTGCACTGTGACAGAGACAGACTCTGAGACGGAGAGGGAGAGACTCTGCACTATGACAGAGACAGACTCTGAGACAGAGAGGGAGAGACACTGCACTATGACAGAGACAGACTCTGAGACAGAGAGGGAGAGACTGCACTATGACAGAGACAGACTCTGAGACAGAGAGGGAGAGACACTGCACTGTGACAGAGACAGACTCTGATACAGAGAGGGAGAGACACTGCACTATGACAGAGACAGACTCTGAGACAGAGAGGGAGAGACACTGCACTATGACAGAGACAGACTCTGAGACAGAGAGGGAGAGACTGCACTATGACAGAGACAGACTCTGAGACAGAGAGGGAGAGACACTGCACTATGACAGAGACAGATTCTGAGACAGAGAGGGAGAGACACTGCACTGTGACAGAGACAGACTCTGAGACAGAGAGGGAGAGACACTGCACTATGACAGAGACAGACTCTGAGACAGAGAGGGAGAGACACTGCACTATGACAGAGACAGACTCTGAGACAGAGAGGGAGAGACTGCACTATGACAGAGACAGACTCTGAGACAGAGAGGGAGAGACACTGCACTATGACAGAGACAGATTCTGAGACAGAGAGGGAGAGACACTGCACTGTGACAGAGACAGACTCTGAGACAGAGAGGGAGAGACACTGCACTATGACAGAGACAGACTCTGAGACAGAGAGGGAGAGACTGCACTATGACAGAGACAGACTCTGAGACAGAGAGGGAGAGACTGCACTATGACAGAGACAGACCCTGAGACAGAGAGGGAGAGACTGCACTATGACAGAGACAGACTCTGAGACAGAGAGGGAGAGACTGCACTATGACAGAGACAGACCCTGAGACAGAGAGGGAGAGACTGCACTATGACAGAGACAGACCCTGAGACAGAGAGGGAGAGACTGCACTATGACAGAGACAGACTCTGATACAGAGAGGGAGAGACTGCACTATGACAGAGACAGACCCTGAGACAGAGAGGGAGAGACTGCACTATGACAGAGACAGACTCTGAGACAGAGAGGGAGAGACTGCACTATGACAGAGACAGACCCTGAGACAGAGAGGGAGAGACTCTGCACTATGACAGAGACAGATTCTGAGACAGAGAGGGAGAGACTGCACTATGACAGAGACAGACTCTGAGACAGAGAGGGAGAGACACTGCACTATGACAGAGACAGACTCTGAGACAGAGAGGGAGAGACTGCACTATGACAGAGACAGATTCTGAGACAGAGAGGGAGACACTGCACTATGACAGAGACAGACTCTAAGACAGAGAGGGAGAGACACTGCACTGTGACAGAGACAGACTCTGAGACAGAGAGGGGAGAGACTGCACTATGACAGAGACAGATTCTGAGACAGAGAGGGAGAGACACTGCACTGTGACAGAGACAGACTCTCAGACAGAGAGGGAGAGACACTGCACTATGACAGAGACAGACTCTGAGACAGAGAGGGAGAGACTGCACTATGACAGAGACAGATTCTGAGACAGAGAGGGAGAGACTGCACTATGACAGAGACAGACTCTAAGACAGAGAGGGAGAGACACTGCACTGTGACAGAGACAGACTCTGAGACAGAGAGGGAGAGACTGCACTATGACAGAGACAGACTCTGAGACAGAGAGGGAGAGACTGCACTATGACAGAGACAGATTCTGAGACAGAGAGGGAGAGACTGCACTATGACAGAGACAGACTCTAAGACAGAGAGGGAGAGACACTGCACTGTGACAGAGACAGACTCTGAGACAGAGAGGGAGAGACTGCACTATGACAGAGACAGATTCTGAGACAGAGAGGGAGACACTGCACTATGACAGAGACAGACTCTACGACAGAGAGGGAGAGACACTGCACTGTGACAGAGACAGACTCTGAGACAGAGAGGGAGAGACTGCACTATGACAGAGACAGACTCTGAGACAGAGAGGGAGAGACTGCACTATGACAGAGACAGACCCTGAGACAGAGAGAGAGAGACTGCACTATGACAGAGACAGACTCTGAGACAGAGAGGGAGAGACTGCACTATGACAGAGACAGATTCTGAGACAGAGAGGGAGAGACTGCACTATGACAGAGACAGACTCTAAGACAGAGAGGGAGAGACACTGCACTGTGACAGAGACAGACTCTGAGACAGAGAGGGAGAGGGCACTGCACTATGACAGAGACAGACTCTGAGACAGAGAGGGAGAGACACTGCACTGTGACAGAGACAGACTCTGATACAGAGAGGGAGAGACACTGCACTATGACAGAGACAGACTCTGAGACAGAGAGGGAGAGACACTGCACTATGACAGAGACAGACTCTGAGACAGAGAGGGAGAGACTGCACTATGACAGAGACAGACTCTGAGACAGAGAGGGAGAGACACTGCACTATGACAGAGACAGATTCTGAGACAGAGAGGGAGAGACACTGCACTGTGACAGAGACAGACTCTGAGACAGAGAGGGAGAGACACTGCACTATGACAGAGACAGACTCTGAGACAGAGAGGGAGAGACACTGCACTATGACAGAGACAGACTCTGAGACAGAGAGGGAGAGACTGCACTATGACAGAGACAGACTCTGAGACAGAGAGGGAGAGACACTGCACTATGACAGAGACAGATTCTGAGACAGAGAGGGAGAGACACTGCACTGTGACAGAGACAGACTCTGAGACAGAGAGGGAGAGACACTGCACTATGACAGAGACAGACTCTGAGACAGAGAGGGAGAGACTGCACTATGACAGAGACAGACTCTGAGACAGAGAGGGAGAGACTGCACTATGACAGAGACAGACCCTGAGACAGAGAGGGAGAGACTGCACTATGACAGAGACAGACTCTGAGACAGAGAGGGAGAGACTGCACTATGACAGAGACAGACCCTGAGACAGAGAGGGAGAGACTGCACTATGACAGAGACAGACCCTGAGACAGAGAGGGAGAGACTGCACTATGACAGAGACAGACTCTGATACAGAGAGGGAGAGACTGCACTATGACAGAGACAGACCCTGAGACAGAGAGGGAGAGACTGCACTATGACAGAGACAGACTCTGAGACAGAGAGGGAGAGACTGCACTATGACAGAGACAGACCCTGAGACAGAGAGGGAGAGACTCTGCACTATGACAGAGACAGATTCTGAGACAGAGAGGGAGAGACTGCACTATGACAGAGACAGACTCTGAGACAGAGAGGGAGAGACACTGCACTATGACAGAGACAGACTCTGAGACAGAGAGGGAGAGACTGCACTATGACAGAGACAGATTCTGAGACAGAGAGGGAGAGACTGCACTATGACAGAGACAGACTCTAAGACAGAGAGGGAGAGACACTGCACTGTGACAGAGACAGACTCTGAGACAGAGAGGGAGAGACTGCACTATGACAGAGACAGATTCTGAGACAGAGAGGGAGAGACACTGCACTGTGACAGAGACAGACTCTCAGACAGAGAGGGAGAGACACTGCACTATGACAGAGACAGACTCTGAGACAGAGAGGGAGAGACTGCACTATGACAGAGACAGATTCTGAGACAGAGAGGGAGAGACTGCACTATGACAGAGACAGACTCTAAGACAGAGAGGGAGAGACACTGCACTGTGACAGAGACAGACTCTGAGACAGAGAGGGAGAGACTGCACTATGACAGAGACAGACTCTGAGACAGAGAGGGAGAGACTGCACTATGACAGAGACAGATTCTGAGACAGAGAGGGAGAGACTGCACTATGACAGAGACAGACTCTAAGACAGAGAGGGAGAGACACTGCACTGTGACAGAGACAGACTCTGAGACAGAGAGGGAGAGACTGCACTATGACAGAGACAGATTCTGAGACAGAGAGGGAGAGACTGCACTATGACAGAGACAGACTCTAAGACAGAGAGGGAGAGACACTGCACTGTGACAGAGACAGACTCTGAGACAGAGAGGGAGAGACTGCACTATGACAGAGACAGACTCTGAGACAGAGAGGGAGAGACTGCACTATGACAGAGACAGACCCTGAGACAGAGAGAGAGAGGACTGCACTATGACAGAGACAGACTCTGAGACAGAGAGGGAGAGACTGCACTATGACAGAGACAGATTCTGAGACAGAGAGGGAGAGACTGCACTATGACAGAGACAGACTCTAAGACAGAGAGGGAGAGACACTGCACTGTGACAGAGACAGACTCTGAGACAGAGAGGGAGAGACACTGCACTATGACAGAGACAGACTCTGAGACAGAGAGGGAGAGACTGCACTATGACAGAGACAGACCCTGAGACAGAGAGGGAGAGACACTGCACTATGACAGAGACAGATTCTGAGACAGAGAGGGAGAGACTGCACTATGACAGAGACAGACCCTGAGACAGAGAGGGAGAGACACTGCACTATGACAGAGACAGATTCTGAGACAGAGAGGGAGAGACTGCACTATGACAGAGACAGACTCTGAGACAGAGAGGGAGAGACACTGCACTATGACAGAGACAGACCCTGAGACAGAGAGGGAGAGACACTGCACTATGACAGAGACAGATTCTGAGACAGAGAGGGAGAGACTGCACTATGACAGAGACAGACCCTGAGACAGAGAGGGAGAGACACTGCACTATGACAGAGACAGATTCTGAGACAGAGAGGGAGAGACTGCACTATGACAGAGACAGACCCTGAGACAGAGAGGGAGAGACACTGCACTATGACAGAGACAGATTCTGAGACAGAGAGGGAGAGACTGCACTATGACAGAGACAGACCCTGAGACAGTGAGGGAGAGACACTGCACTATGACAGAAACAGATTCTGAGACAGAGAGGGAGAGACTGCACTATGACAGAGACAGACCCTGAGACAGAGAGGGAGAGACACTGCACTATGACAGAGACAGATTCTGAGACAGAGAGGGAGAGACTGCACTATGACAGAGACAGACCCTGAGACAGTGAGGGAGAGACACTGCACTATGACAGAAACAGATTCTGAGACAGAGAGGGAGAGACTGCACTATGACAGAGACAGACCCTGAGACAGAGAGGGAGAGACACTGCACTATGACAGAGACAGACTCTGAGACAGAGAGGGAGAGACTGCACTATGACAGAGACAGACTCTGAGACAGAGAGGGAGAGACACTGCACTGTGACAGAGACAGACCCTGAGACGGAGAGGGAGAGACTGCACTATGACAGAGACAGACCCTGAGACAGAGAGGGAGAGACACTGCACTGTGACAGAGACAGACCCTGATACAGAGAGAGACACCGCTGCAGAAAGGCATCGAGGGAGACAGACACTTAAGTTAGAAAAAGGCTGAGAACGAGAGAGGCTCAAAGGCTGAAAGACAAAGGGGTTAGAAGAGACTGGGGCAGAGAGAAAGAGAGGAGAGAGGGGGGGGGGGGGGGGGGGCAGAGAGAGAGAGAGAACAGACAGAAGGACAGACAGAGGCAGAGAGAGAGAGAGGGGCAGGAGAGAGAGAGAAGAGAGACGGGCAGAAAGAGAGACAGGCAGACAGACAGAGGCAGAGAGAAAAAGACAGAAGCACAGAGAGAGACAGTTTCAGAGAGAGAGAGAGAGAGAGAGAGAGAGGACGGAGGCAGAGAGAGGAGAGAGAGAGAGAGAGAGAGAGAGGAGAGAGAGAGAGAGAGAGAGAGACGCAGACAGAGAGAGAGAGACAGAGGCGGAGAGAGACAGAGGCAGAGAGAGAGACACACACACAGACAGAGAGACAGAGGCAGACAGACAGACAGACAGAAAAAGTGACAGAGGCAGAGAGAGAGACAGAGGCAGAGCGAGGCAGAGAGAGAGAGAGAGAGAGAGAGAGAGAGAGAGAGAGAGAGAGAGAGAGGGGGAGAGAACAGGGAAATGTCTGTTCTGGGCCACTTGCTCCTCCACCAAGTTTTTGGGCGAAAGTGCCCCAGGATTGGCATTTATACGTTCTCTAACAAGCAAGACTTCAATAACCAAAAATAACGATTATCTACAAACAAACATACTGTGTAGGGTTATCCGTTTTCAATACTAATTTACTAAACTTTTCAGATTTTAGTTTTTGCTTAATCCTGTGTTTTTCCTGATCGTTTTCAATAACATCATTTTCACGCAAACATTCTTCAAATGAGTCTCTGTCTTTCATGTGAAATAACACTACAGTCTTTAACTGTTCTCTAAAGTCTTTTAAAACTGAGTTATATTTTTGGCATAAAATCCACACACTTATCCTAGCATGCCTTCCGCTGAAAGCTAGTTTTGACAAAGTGTTTCTCTTTTTAACTATGTCTCTTTCTGCCGAACAGTCATCTATAATAAATAGTGTTTGCGTTCCTTCAAACAGTTTATAAAACTGTTCTAAACACTCACTCAGTTTATTGCTAGGATCAACTAAATATATGTCATCATCTGCCCATATAAACCTTCTATTATGATATGCTTTGTTCCATTTAAGTGTTGGGCAGAAAACTACAATATGATTAAAATTATAACGATAAACTGTTTGTAACAGGTCTAGGACAAATATTGTTTTTCCACAACCAGTCTGCCCACAAATCAATGAGCAATGAGGAGTTTTTGTCATAAAGTTTAACTGCTCCATGGTTTTATAGCAGAATTTAATCTAATCCAGTTATTATATTTATCATACTTTCTGTCAAAACCTGTTCAGTATAATAAAACCCTACAAGACCTAAATGTGTAAGATTAATCCAATTTAGTTCTGTAAGATTGTTTCTATTTAAGTCAACAGTGATTTTGTTGCTTGTTGTTATGATCTTAATATCCTCGCCATTGTGAAGAACGACGATGGTAACGTTAAGGCGTTTAACGTCTAAGTTTTGCCAGCTAATATTAATTCCTTTTATAAGGACGTCACTAACGCCCACAACCCCATCCCTCTCCGCATCTTTAAAGACAGAAATTTCAAATATCATTGTGAACGTGTCTCCTAATTTTCTGCTTGGAAAGAACTGTAATTTTGTAGAAGCTTTTTTTACAACTGTTTCTTTTCTGTGGAGGATGTACTGTTTTTTCCCATACGGCGTTATTTCAATCTCTTTCCGACTATTGTCGTCTGGCATAAGACTTACATGTAAAGGGCCAGAGTTGAATGCTTTTCTGAAACTTTTTTGACGGCTAAAAAATGTAAATGGGCTTATGAATTCAAATTTTATTTCCCATTCTAAATATGGTTCTAAATGCCATTTGAGGTCAGGTTTTCGAACTATTTTATATTCATACTGGCCAACATTATTTGCTTCTAGATTGCGTAGTTGTTCTAGTTTAGGAAACCTTTTGTTGTCGTCAACCTCTTTGCATTTATAATCACCATCTTTAGTGTACTCAAAACCATACAAAGTGCCTATCTCACCATTCTGTTCAAAGTCCGCAACGTCTGCAAGGTCTTTTAATTCTAAAGTTATACACCTCACAGGCGCTAATGTAACTCCTGATTCATCTGGCCCACGCGACATTTTTTAGTACAGCTTATTATTTTATTTCCAAAACAATGTGCAGGTTATCACATTTTACGACTTTCCCCGTTTTGTCTTTGATCTTTATATTAAATGATCCGACCCTCCCACAAACTAATCTTTTAAACTGTAAATTAGGGAATTGTATAATTTCATAATCGCAATATGCAGCTTTCCCTGACGGAAGAGCTCTTAAAACAGTTGAGGGCCTTCCATCATATAAGTTTTCATCAGTGCTCAGCTCATCCAAATGAACATAGAGTAATGAATGTAATGCAAGATCGAGCGGATTTTCCCCCTCATAAGTAGTTTGTCTGGCTCAGCACTAAAACCATGAGTGGGTAGATTGCCAGTTGTAAGCCTAACATTTTAGCTAGCTCTCTATCAAAAAAAGTAAGATACTTCTTCAGGCTTGAATGTTAACATTGTTTTTAGATTTGCATTGTTAAGTTTGAGAGTAATAGTCAAAGTTACTCATTGCTTCTTTTAGCGAACAAAACCCGTAATAACCATCAGGTATGATTAACTGGCTAATTTTGGTCCCTGCTTTGGTAACTTTTAGAATCTTGTTATTCTTCCTGGATTCAGTTATATTAAACCATACGACTTTGTAAAATATTTCATGAAGCGCAACCATTTTTGGCCCTGCATTCGTTATCAATAGCATGTTCTAAAAACGAAGGACGGTCTTGGGTTGTTATTGTTACAAACATTTTTTTAAACAAAATAAAAATGAGTGCATTCAAATATACTGATGCAAAATATTCTGTTGGGCCGCACTACAATCTTAAAAATATAACAACTGACACCCTCGACATTTCTGTGACCCAGACTGACACCTTTCATAAAAAGGTAAGTACTCCATTAAGCAGATATCTTAACCCTCCTATTAAAAACGACCGCATCCCAAAAGTGTGGTTTAGTCATCCGATGCAGTTTTATCAGAACCAGTTAAACTTTGCTGTGTTTTGTGCAACAACTGGGTGTGGAGTATCGTATGCTGATCATTTAAATCATCCTGATCCTTTGGTTAGGTCAGTGTACAGATTTCATTTTTATTACACCTTCAGCGTATTTTGACTGAACTGCGGGCGCCATTACCAAATGACAAACCGTTTAATCATTCAGCAACATAATAGACATGAAGGCTTTTGAAAGGATCTGTAACGAATTCAATATTAATGTTAAGACAGACTTTAGACAAATGTTGGATCTTAATCATGGCTTAGGCACCCCTTATTATTGGGGCGTGCACAGAAAGTATAAGTATGACTGGAATCCTCCTTACACATCTTTTTCTTCAGGCACAACTGTTCACATCGGGTCCATAGAGCAAGAGCATAAAACAGCATGGGCAACATTTATCTTAGACACTTCTAAGGCCTAACTAGAGCGGGAATAGAACGAATAAACGACTCTATTCGTACTTACGTTTGGTGTTGCTAGGTTCACAAGCACAGGCAAGATCGAGCATAACTGATCCTTCTACTGGCTTGATGCACAAAAACATACTTAGCAAACTTAGAGGATGCCATTAATTCTACAGTTGATTTACCTTCAAGTATAAAAAGGTACCAAGATGTTTTACAATACGCAAGATCGAAAGTAGACTTTGCTGTTGGCACTGGTTTATACATGCTACCTTCTGACCTCAGACTACAGGTAGGAACAATAATAAACTACAACAATGAAATTCTCGTTGCAGGAAATGAACAGAAGGTCGGACAAAACGACATAAATTCTGAGCCAGTAATATTGCAAGCAGTAAAAGAACACCCAAGAATAAGTCATCTAATTCCCGAAGTCCAAACCCCCAAAGTCATTGAAGACTCAGCAAAGCTCGCGGACTCTGTTCGCGATGACCATGAATATGAAAGACAGCGCTTGTTCTTGGTTAACTGGGCATAGGATTACTTGGTCTTTATCTTACTAATAGTAACCAACTATACAAGAACTAATGTCCTAAGTGCTCGGCATAAAGCCAATTTTGGGG
>JAFLJL010002672.1:0-56982 GCA_018398815.1 Conus ventricosus
AAATTGCAAGATCGTTAAACGTAGAGTCCAAACAAGTATGCGCGGGTTTGTATCGAGAAAAACCCAGTATTGCTTGTACACGAAGTCAAAGTGGATTTTTCTTTTTTTCTTTTCTTTTTTTTTTCATTTCAAGAAATCGCCCATCACTTCACTTCTTTTTTCTCAATAATCGACGGAAATTGGTACCCATGTTTCCTTTCTGTTTCGCTTACCCTAAACTAAATTACACAAGACAACAAACAAGTGGGGTAACTCTTGCTCGCACACTACACTTGCTCGCACTACTAGTTTGAAGGTATCAAGGTCAAGTCAGTCTGAATATTGCTGGGATCCCTGGAGCTAAACCGGAAGCGATCCTGGCCTATCACATGTTCCATTCTTTAAACGAGAGGGCGCAGATCAGTCGGAGTAGATGTCGAGCGGCCATGTCTTACAGATTATCTGTGTAGATGTCAGAGGGCAGGCTTACAGATCATTGGATAGTGTCGAGCGCAGGTCTTACAGATCAGTCGGAGTAGATGTCAGAGCGGCCATGTCTTACAGATCAGTCTGATGTAGATGTCAGAGCGGCCAGGTCTTACAGACCAGTCTGATGTAGATGTCAGAGCGGCCAGGTCTTACAGATCAGTCTGATGTAGATGTCAGAGCGGCCAGGTCTTACAGATCAGTCTGATGTAGATGTCAGAGCGGCCAGGTCTTACAGATCAGTCTAATGTAGATGTCAGAGCGGCCAGGTCTTACAGATCAGTCTGATGTAGATGTCAGAGCGGCCAGGTCTTACAGATCAGTCTGATGTAGATGTCAGAGCAGCCAGGTCTTACAGATCAGTCTGATGTAGATGTCAGAGCGGCCAGGTCTTACAGATCAGTCTGATGTAGATGTCAGAGCGGCTAGGTCTTACAGATCAGTCTGATGTAGATGTCAGAGCAGCCAGGTCTTACAGATCAGTCTAATGTAGATGTCAGAGTGGTTAGGTTTACAGATCAGTCTGGTATAGATGTCAGATCGGTTAGGTCTTACAGACTTTTTGCATGCTTCCCGCTGGGGGCTGGCAGTGATGAGCATCTGTTGGTCCACGGTCTGTCCCGTTAGTTGTAGTTTCACTCATGGCTCCTCTCAGCCATGAACATCTGTCTCTGTCCTATAGTTGTAGCTGTTTCATGGCTCCACTCAGCGATGAGTCTCCGTCTCTGTCCTATTAGTTGTAGCTGTATTCATGGCTCCACTCAGCGATGAGTCCTCCGTCTCTGTCTATTAGTTGTAGCTGTATTCATGGCTCCACTCAGCGATGAGTCCTCCGTCTCTGTCCTATTAGTTGTAGCTGTATTCATGGCTCACTCAGCGATGAGTCCTCCGTCTCTGTCCTATTAGTTGTAGCTGTATTCATGGCTCCACTCAGCGATGAGTCCTCCGTCTCTGTCCTATTAGTTGTAGCTGTATTCATGGCTCCACTCAGCGATGAGTCCTCCGTCTCTGTCCTATTAGTTGTAGCTGTAATTCATGGCTCCACTCAGCGATGAGTCCTCCGTCTCTGTCCTATTAGTTGTCGCTGTATCATGCTCCACTCAGCGATGAGTCCTCCGTCCTGTCCTATATTGTAGCTGTCATTCAACTGGCTCCACTCAGCGATGAAGTTCCGTCCCTGACTCTGTCCTATTATTGTAGCAGTATTCATGGCTCCACTCAGCGATGGAGTCCTCCGTACTCTTCCATATTAGTTGTAATCAGTAATCATGGCTCCATCAGCTATGAGTCCTCTGTCTCGCCGTCCTATTAGTTGTAGCTGTATTCATGCTCCACTCAGCGATGAGATCCTCTGTCTCCGTCTTTTAAGTTTTGTAGCTGTATTCATGGCACCACTCAGCGATGAGTCCTCTGTCTCTTCCTATTAGCTTTGTAGCTGTATTCATGTGCTTCCACTCATGAATGATTCCACCGACTCTGTCCTATTAGTTGTAGCTGTATTCATGTGCTCCACTCAGACGATAGTCCTCGCGTCTCTGTCCCATTAGTTGTAGCGCTGTATCCTGGCTCACTCAGCTAAGAGTCCTCTCCGCCTCTGTCCTATTAGTTTGTAGCTGGTATTCATGCTCACTCAGCGATGAGACCTCTGTCTCAGTCCCCGTTAGTTTGTAGCTGTATTCATGTCTCCACTCAGTGAGAGTCCTCTGTCTTCCCGTCCCGTTATTGTAGCTTTATTTCATGGGCTTTCCATTTCATGCGATGAGTCATCTGTCCTACCGTCCATTAGTTTGTAGCTGTATTTCATGGGCCCACTCAGCGATGAGTCCTCTGTCTCCGCTTTTTAGTTGTAGCTTTATTTATGGCTCCCTGTACGGTATACAAAAGTTCCGCAGAAACAAAGGTCCGCATGCGGACACTTGCTCCCTGCGGAACACTTGTACCTGAGAACAGACATTCAAAGGGTCGCAGAAATCCAGCGACACATTGTTCCGCGAGTTTTGACATATAACTTACAAAAGCGGAACAAAGTGACCACAGCGTTTCAGCCTCAGTGTGAGTGGGTGAATAGCACGATACACCCCCATGCGTGTGGCATGCGTGCGTGGAGCGCGCATGGTGTGTGTGTAAGTGTGTGTGTGTGTGTGTGTGTTGTGTGAGTGTGGGTGTGTGAGAGTAAGTGTTGTTGTGTGTGTGTGTGTGTTGTGTGCGTGCGTGCGTGCTTGTGTCGTTGCGTGCGTGCGAAGTGTGTGGGTGTGTGTGTGTGGTGTGTGTGTGTGTGTGGTGTGTGTGTGTGGTGTGTGTGTGTGTGTGTGTGTGTGTGGTGCGCCGCGCGCGCCGCGCGCACCGTGAGCGCGTAATCTAAACTTTGTGCGCTTGTTGGCACAAAAAAGATAGTCAACAAATTTAAACAATTTTTTAAAAATTAATACACACACACACACACACACACACACACACACATCACACACACACACACACACAACACGTGTGCGCGCGAGTGCGTGACGCAACGCACATGCATGCCACGCACAACACAGGGAGTGTACGTGAACATTCACCCACTCACACAGAGCTGAAACGCTGCGACAAACACTTTGTTCCGGCTTTTGTAAGTATTATGCAACTCGAGGAACAAAGTGTCCGCAGTATTTCTGCGGACACTTTGAATTGTGTCAGTTCACGGTACAAAGTCTCCATGCATCTATGGATAGATCACATAGTTTGGGTGTGTGTTTTTTTCCACCCCAAACCTATCATCACATTTAATAGTTCGTACCACCAAATGATTGAAATGTAATTAAGTTAACGGCCAACTATTTGGACAGCAGAAAATAGCAAGTGGATATCCTTCCCACCACGTATTGGGCTTAGTATAATAAAACGACCGACTTTATCCCATCACTAATCGGTTTATAACGACCCCGATGGAGCCGATCGCGTTTGCTTTTACTACCAGAATACAATGGGACGAACGAGTACATATCATCGTGGTGGTGAAGTCTGAAGCGTGTTCAAGAAACAATGAGACGATTGATAAATCGATAATAGGCCGTTGTAGGGTCGAACAATGAACTTCCGGAACAAGTTTTCGCCGATAAACGGAGCCAGTAATTCTAAACTATATCGAGGAAAGGGGGAGGGAGATATGGTTTGAACACCGCAACAAAACAGTTTCTAATATTTACTCTCTTATTGTTTCCTTTCCTCTCCTTTTTAACGATAAATTTATATCGACACCCTTTTGTGACGGAGGTACGAATGCTGGGTGTTTTGCATGACCAGTGTGTTTGATCTATCATCTGGTGAATCGTTTTTTCCCCCCTTTCAACTTCCAACTTTCGCCTGCATGGTTTTCCTTCTCTCATTCCATCTTCTGCATCCACCAATACAAATGTAAACACCGTAGGCATTAAAATTGTTGCGTAAGTTTAAATCGGATCTCGCGAGTGTATTAAGTGAACTGATGTTAGACTCTTAACGTAAACGTGGACCCACGTACAGATTTCTGCTGATTGCTGATATTGTGAAGAACGAAGAATGGGGTTTGGTAAGGGTAGAGAGGGAAGAAAAGAACACGCAGAGAGAGAGATAGAGAGGAGAGAGAGAGAGAGAGAGCGAAGAGAGAAGAGACAGACAGACAGACAGACAGACGACCAAGACAGAGAGAGAGAGACAAGACACAGAGAGAGAGAGGAGGGGGGAGAGATAACGATAACGAAAACGATAATTTATTCAGAAAGGGCCTACCAGACCCCATTTGAAGGGGTGATAATAAAGAACATAATTAAACAAGTATCATCATAACACAAAAATGTAAACATTCTCAAAATAAGCAATTTAACTTAGGTCAAATCACTACTTTTAAATTGATTTGTACATATGTAAAGCAAGATTCCTTTGCATCATTGTAATTTTGATACTAAAGACAACTTGAACCAGATGCTGTACATCGATGAATTTTTAACGGAAATAAGTTTTTGTCGTAGACCTGCCATGAAACATGACAAATGAAGAAAGGCAAAATGAAAGTTCATCTTTCCTACCTGATTATGTACAAATGACACAACAAATTCCTGTTCAGTATGGACATTATATCGTTATACGCTGCACAGAAATATCCAAACAACAGCAAACCTAGAATTTTGTTATCAGGACCAGATATATCTATTCAAGTTCACAGACAGATAAGCTTCCTGCTTCTTCTAAATGATTACCTGGCTGCAGTCTAACAATGAAAATCGTCGCTCTTGAATATGGCTATGCCAGTCCTGCATCTGCAATCCATCATACGTTGCTTGAGAATCAAGTCAAGAAACTGCTGAACAGCAACCCACTAGCTCAAACCATGCAAACGAAAAACCATAATTTACATAACAATTTACAAAAGCCTGATGCCCATTACGTAGTTTTCCCTTCCTCAATATCCAGGTAAAAACATTGTTATTATAAGCTTTGGCTGGATCTATTGCCCCTAAGTAACAATATATAAGCCAGTATCTTACACATTTTATATAAGAATTCAAATCAAATAGGGAATTTGCCAAGTTCTCCATACCTCAAGTCATTTGGGGATCGCCTATCGACATCAAAAACACCGTTTCATAGCCAATAAATCAGTTCTCTATGTCGTGTCCTTTCTCCCAAACCCCAAATCTCAGCAACATACCATACACACTAGCTGACTTTGTATCAAACATCCTGAAAAAAAGTTTCACTGACTCGTTTCAAACTTATACAAGAAGCTTAAAAATACCATAACACCACCTTCCCTCAGATCAACCCCAATCTTGGCAGGCAACGAAAAACTTAGTTTTAGAAGAAAAATATCACCCAAATATTAGTAGGTGTTCCAAACGCAATTTTCGAATTTCCATCAAAAACCCATTTTCCCGCGACGACAATATCCACCCTTTTCGAAACACTATATTTTGTTTTGAGTCCATGCTACTTTCAGATGTAATCATGGCGCTGCTGAGTACAAATGTTCAACTGATTTAATGAAGCCCTACAACAGTTTACAAACAGTAAATACGATTAATCTGACAAAAAGAAGAAAGAGTAAAATTCAATCAAATCAAATGAAACACCATTCTTACCCTTCTCGATTATTTCCAAAGCTAATTCAATAAATAAATAAAAAAATTTAAAAAAGAAAATAAAACAGGACATAAACATCACCACTGCTTAAAACACCCTATGTGCATCTAATGTAAAACCCTCTAGATTTAGCACACACCACTTTATATTAGCTTTACCATCATCACATTTGCATTTAAAACACATTTCAAAGAGTTTGCTTTTATACAACACTTGCTAGCATTGGCCACAAAACTTTCTAGAAATAGAATCAAAAGGCATTCCGAGAAGTCTATAAATGCTACATACAGCTTACACGATTAATTGAAAACTGCTTCTGAACAGTAGCCAGTAAAACTTTGAAAGAGAGGGTGTTAGGTGTACCTTATATGACATTACAAACAAAGCACATACAAACACATGCATTTTCGACCTCTTCGTCTTCTTCGGTAACATTTAACTTACTTAACAGTACAAACAAATAACGAAAAAAGTGACTCATCTGTGTCCATGTGGTCTGGAGAAGTGCCGCCAGGCGGAAGTGATAGAGGGGAAATTATGAGAGGAAAATGAGGGGGGGGGGGGATGCGGTGGGGAGGGGGTGATACGAATAGGGTTTGTGTGTCTAGTTTAGTGGGTGTGTGATAATCACAACCTTCCGTTGTAGAGATTCAAAGATGTACTGCCCTGACACACACAAGTATTACACACTAGACCACTGACTTCCTCGAGAACAAGATGAGAGAACGTGTACAGGATAGCGCAGTATCTTGTAGAGTTCGATTGTAGATCCTGCGGGAAGCTTTCAGCTTGCAGACGACAAAATTCATAAAGCAATATTCAAACGAAGATGGGTCCTTTTTATTTACAAAACGTTTGAAGAATATCAGAACAACATACCAGCAATTAACTGAGACCTTCAGGTTTTCTCTCAAGTTATACTGAGACTCATAATCGTACATGCAGCAGCCAGTATTCTAACTGATGACAGCTATCATCGTCTAGGATCAAACCAAGTCAAGACTCGTAACACTTCTGTTCGATAAAGTCATTGAATGTAAACTCTCACCACCTCCATTTATCTCTCTCAACCGATGAACATCGCGACAAGCTTTTGCCAGTGTGATTCGATCACTCTCTACAACAATCACGAACCATATGTAATGCACTAGAACTTACGAGACATTGGAACATTCTAACAATATCTTGATTATTCCGAATGCATTAAACACATGATCCGAAAACATAACTGAACAATTAGGCATACGTTCCCTTCCATATGTTTTACTAAAAATCAACAATAAACGCTTGTAGTGTATCGCGAAAATACACAGATCTAAAAAGCGAGATAATTAAGAGGGAGTCATTGCGTCAACTATGTCACTTGATTGCAAGATTTGCTTTCGTGCAAGTTCCTCCTCTCATTATATCTCCCTTTCACATTGTAATCAAGAGTTAAAGGAAACGACGATAGCAGACACACCTGCTAGCAAGAACTGCATTACCGGCTTGCCTATCTGATGTGATAAGAAATCTAAAGAATACACTTAACGCAATTACAAGAGCAAAGCCATTGTAGTGTTCTTAGCATTTGAAACGTGAATATCCCTATATTGACTTACACGCGGAACTATTGGTAACTACTTCTCACCCAAGATGTACGCAGAGGAACCAAAGAATATATCTAGAAAATCTCCACCATCAGTTTTAACGTGCGTTTACTATAGATTCGAGCCATATCAACATAAAGACGACAGGCGACGCTGATGGGAAACAGCTCAGAGTTGGGACCAATCAGGTTTCGCATTGGCCTCACAGACAGGCTTCAAACCACATACCTTATAAATTTCCAGCGTCCAATTCACTCCATGTGTATGAGAAAGATCAAGGAGCACATGAAAGTTCAAACTCTGTGCGCATAGGACACAGATGTTCAGCCGGTATCCCAAAAACATTGCCGCATACCCTTCCTACGTCAAACCAAAGAAGATTCTCGAGAAAGTAGCTCAAAATACCGTCACTCTATGAATGTTTAATTGAGAAAGTCAACCAGCCTTCATCTACCATTGCGGGTACGAGACAGCCCACATACGACACCAGCCCGAAGCGACAGTACTCAAGGAGACTAGTCCGCATAGAGATAGCGTGGATAACTGCACACACATAAAATATAACAGTATGTTCACAAAGTAAAAGAAACAACCTCGAGTGGCCAACAAGCTATCAAACGTGCGAAAATCGACTCTGATAGCCAACATTTGATGACACCAACCATTACTCAACGAAGCAACCGTCTTCAGTATAATTGGGTTTTTTTATGTCTCATGCATATCGCCAACTGGAAACTCGAAGAAGACATCAGAATCATCACAACATTCTCAACTCACACAAGGCTTTCTATCGCAACAAGTATCTAATATATGATGGAGAATGCGTGCTGCAGCTTAAGTCTTTCAGAACACTAATGCTGAACTGTTACTGTGACATCCCAAGTTTGAAAAATCTTACCAGACCACGACAGCATCGTGTTTGGACAAAGATCAAGAAGCACAATACAACCGATCTTTGTGCTACTAAACAAGAAACTGCCATGAAAAATGGCCGCATAACTGAACAAGGAAAAATGTAATCTTACTGTGAGAACCAGCTTCAAATTCTTCCAACGACACATGTATTTTGGAAGAAAAGCATCAGTCCAGACACCAGCCAAAATCCAAGTTGAACATTCGACAAGAAACCACAAGTCGCCAGCAGAAGTGAGATTCTTCTTTGGGATGACACAGCTACGAATCAGACCCCTCAGTACCGCCTCACCACGAAAGCGAGATACTTGTAGACTTGGTCTTGAAACCAACACTGAGGAAAAACCGCATTCCCAAAACCTAAGAAAAACTCATGAGTTGCCCATGTACTGTCGTGACTTCGACCCAAGCAAGAAGATGAAAGTGATCCACTGTATGCGCCAAGTCCAGTTGGCTTTGCGAGCAAATCCTGACTGAACGAATATATTCCCAACAGATCTGAGAGAATGCAGCGCAGTGAATGGTGTAGAACCACTTTCCACAACCTATATCCTCTAGGTCAGCATTCACCGTCACAACTGACCACAAACCGCTGCTGGGATCATCAGGCCCGAGACCAACAACACTAGATCGGAACTTGGGCGACTACTACTCTGTGCCATACTTCGACATGAGTACCCTCCAGTTCTGCCCAGGTCGATTGACGTTCCAAAACACAGCAACTCTACAGGCTATACATCCACACACAACCCCGAGAAAGAGAACGCTGGCCAAAGTAGTATATTCTCTATGAGTCTTACCAACAACTTCTGTACCCATAAAGCTACTACCCTAGATCAAGTATCTGGCTCGAGCAACCCAAGAAGACACAACTCTACTGAAAGGATGACAGCTCTTCCAACATAAGATGGGCACTGATGCGATACATGTCAAACTTCTGGCTCGTCTTCAAACATGGACACTCTCAGGACAGATGGGATTTGTTTTTCTCCGTGACTAAGCTGGTAGTGCCAACGTCAGTCATTCAGGAAGAAAAGTGATGACATTCCTCATCAAGCGCTACCAAGGTATTGTCAAAACCAAGCTACCTCATTAGGAGAGAAGTGTGGTCTTTCCAGCGTATTGACAAACAGGTCGGAATGAAACAGTAAAATCACTGTATTCCAATACCAATCCCTCTACCCAGGCCCACACCTCCCGTGAACCAATGTTCCACTCACAACTCCCTGAAGCCCCAATGACTGGAGCTAGCATAACTCCACTGGCCCATTCCCGATCTGTTACTCATACTGGTCATCATAATGAGTACAGTCGAGTCCCGGAAGCAGAAACTCATTCCATTTACAGCTGCAAGATTTGAGATTCCAGTCGTGCTATTCTGTATTGTCGCTGGACAAGCATCCCAAAGACTATAAAGACAGACAATGGTCCACCATTCCCAGGTCGATAATTCAAATACTTTGTCACCCAGATGGGAAACCCATCATCGGCAGAGTATCCCTTCTGGCCCGAAGCGAAAGAGAAGCTGAAAGATTCATGTCCACCATCACAAACACGTTTCGCTCCTGTTCTGCGGCTCAAGTCGACTGGAAATCCAACTTTCCCCATTTTCCCTTTCATCAATATAGTGCAACCCCATACACTGCGCGCTACTCAGATTTCCCCCTTTAGGCCCTCATAGGAACGCAAATGAACACAGGATTAACCAAGCGTTTCCCTTCCCACCGTCCATTGCCCCTCCTGAACCTGCCACTCCAACATGCCCCTCAACGAAACAAGGTGAGCAAGCCCAAATGAAAGATGTATGCTGATAACACAGCAATCCCATTTCTCTGACCTCAGCCGAGGTGACACAGTGGCTGGTCAAACAACAGCAGGTCCAACAAACGTCACATCCTCCTTCCACGGCAATCCAATACACATCACTCACAAGCACGCAGTACTGGTGACAGCCCCAACGTGACCTGAAGCAGACAACCAGTAACACCTCCCACTTCAGACGCATCGAGGATAGCCCCCACGCTGCTAGGTGAGAAAACGGATTCTGCGAAGAAGACAAGCTGACCGTCCACTCCAGCTCCTGAGCTCAAACCTAACCACTCAGAAGAAGACGAATCTTGACCGCTCCGACCCGAGCATCCCCTGGGGAGGCCACAGAACCCTTTCCCAGCGAGTCCGAAGTATCACCTAGAACGCCCTACTGGAACCCACCTGCTCGCCCTTCATCCCGACTCTTCAAGCCCCATCCGACCCAAGCTGCCTTCCATTCCGGCTGCTGACATCCTAGATCCCATTCCACGACTCCCAGGATCATGCCGTTACCGGGAAGCCATCCCACAACCTACCTCAAAGACTTTGCGCTCAACTCGTGATTTTGGCCACAATTAAACAGAACGTCTTCACTTTACCTTTATCTCAGATATAACAATCCTGCTTAACCTTTTACCGGAATTGACTTTTCCGACTAACCCAGACCCGATCGTTGCTGTCGCCCAAGACCTCACATGTGGGTAATGCAGGGGCACTATTGCAAGACCCTTGTAAAGACCCCCGCTGATAAAGAGCGTTCAGCAACTTATTCCTACTCACCCGATTGAGCGTGGCAGTGCGACTCAACAAAATTGTATGGGTCCTGATGGAGACCGCTGTGATTTACGCTAATAATTGATTGTGCCATACATGAAATTCTCTGTGACCAACGGCTATTAACTCGTTGACAAACACTAAGATTTTCGTGAGCATAGTTCTCTCCGTTCATAAGATATGATGTTTCTTATTATGAGAGCACTCGGCGATCATGGAAGAACCAGGAAGCACGTAAAAGGTCAAAGCACGAACAAGGAACTCTTCACCTATGAGATACTAAGCAAAAACAAAAATGATAAAAGTAAAAAACCTAACTCAACAGCAATAAGAGACAGTTGAATTGAGCAGTTATCTTAAATGCAAATTCAGGTCCACAGGAAGAGGATGATATTGAACGTGCAAGATAATTGCAAGAAGCGAAAGATTACAAAACAAATACACAAAACTTTAAGCTTGATCATTTCAAAGACTTTAAACTGCATTCAAATAATTATGCCAATAAAGGACACTTTGAAATAACACATTGAGTCAGTTTTAAAATGGTTATATCTTCCATAGTTCGATAAGAATACAAGGTATTTAATCTTGAAGATAATTTGTTATTCAAAGCAAAAAAAAAAAAAGGTTCATCATAATTTGATAAGAACAACGAAGTTGCTTAAATTTCTGAAACTGTATTTAACAACGAGCATAAAGCGTAGGGAGAGTGTAGTGTTTGTTTCGATGTTGAATAGAGAACGCGTCATCGAATTATTCCCATCTTTCGATTTAATGCGAGAACTATGGGTAACTAACTATATCCACAAAGAAGTAATCGCAACAGGAGCAAAAACTAAATGTTATAAGTAAATCCCACCAACCAGTCTTAAATTTTCGTTTATTGCGAGGCCCTATGAACATAACAGCCACAATACCATAGAACAACCTTTCAGCTCAGAACATCAAGCGAGGAAAGTGCCGCCATCCAACTAAACGAAAGAAACAAGAAACATACACCCAGCCAAACAAATTTGAGAATATCTCAAGGCCAACACTGCGAAGACTCCTAATCTGTGTATTCAACATCAAACAAGAGTAAACACATGCCATCTTCTGGATCCGTTGTTACACATCACACACACCACCCACAACACACAAACACACACACAACATACACCGACGCACGCGCACACACACACACACACAACACAACACACACCAACACACACTCACACACACACACACACACACTAGCACCGTGCGCGCGCGCGCCACTCTATGCTTATTATCCAAGGACGCATAACCTCACCTTACAAATAACTTGACAGAACGATTCACGCAAACAAGAACATATCGCCACGAGTGCGCTCGATGTAAGTCTGATCCGCGCGCCAGCGCGTGTAGTGGTGCGTGTGTGTTTGTGTGTTTGTGTGTGGTGTAGTGTGGTGTGATCGGTGTGTGTTTGTGTGTGTGGTGGTGAGTGGGTGTGGTGTGTGTACACTACGTAAAGCGCCGCACACGCGCCGCTGAAGAAAAGGAAGAACTGAAAATACTTTACCTTTAGCTTTCTTCCTTTCACTTTTGATGATTTTTTCTATGTACCAGATATCTCGTGTTTCTGAGATTTCACTAGTCTCAGCCACATGCTTAAATTTCCAAGAAAGCAAAGAGATGGAATATACCGAACGCACTTCAATCAAAAAGCTGATTCGCCTGGTCTCAAGAAATCTTACTGTTACTCAGTGTCCTTTGAAACTTATCGTTTGAACAAAGGCCTAGCTCGTATCACTCTTTTTCATCCGTTCCTGTACCACAATTCAGTGTATAACTCAGTCCCAAGCCGTCATTCTGTTAGACATCCTGCGACAGAGACACCACACTCTTCAATCATTGTAAACAGATGTATTTTTTGTTTTCTTTGTATCTTTCCAATCCGAATCATTGGTCGTTGTCGTCGCTGATAATGCTTTTTCTTACTGGAAAAAAAAAAGATAATAATACAACAATAATTTCACCCACACACACCAAACACTCAGATTTAACAGTGCCTAACTGCTACCAGCACTACTTTCGTTTGTAAAATTTGTTCTTGGCTGGAGTCACAACAAGGCGTGTGAACCATTGAAATAGTTGTTGAACCATCTCACACACCATAAGCTAGACAGTATTCAACAGGGACATCACCGATCTGACAAGGATGTAATCTAATCTGGCCCCCTCATAACTATTGGCTGACTTGAATGCTGGGCATAAAAGTGACTAATTCAGTTCACATGATCGAAGCAGTTTTGATAGCGGATTCAGCTCCGCATATCAATACACGAGTGCATACAGACTTTCGACCTGTGGCTAGGTTGGTTACGACCGGTAAGATTCTTACTGTTAAACATATTTAACTATTCTTCCATACAATCAAAACCGTCGGCTATTTAAGGTCATAAGCGATATAAAAGTTCTGAAATGTTTAAACGCCAGAAATGTTCCACTGCCACACTTGAAGAAACAGTGGCTTGCCCAATGAATTATCAATATAAGACAAAATAAACTCAGTTCAAAACATGATTGATTAAGCATCTTGTAAACCCGTCCTTTTATATTTTTTCTTTTTTTTATTTTTTTTCTCGGGGGTGGGGGGGTGGGGGGGGGGGGGGGGGAGGGGCTTACTTAACATCATCATCTAAAGTTACAAGCAATGAAATGTCTAAATAAAACCCACCAACGGATACTTTTATGATAAACTAAAAACTTTTAAAAAAAAAAATAAATGAAAATAAACAAAAGACATCTGACGGTGCTGGCGTGTCGGCGCGCCAGCACACACACACACGCGCACACCCACACACACTACAACAGCAGTTCAAGCGCTTGCATACATGCCCATAAGTATCCAAAAAGATAAAGCACTCCACGCTATATATATTACACAATTCATGTCACTATCGTAATGCGAACTGATTTTACGCAAAAATTGTACACACGGGTGTAAACACTTGAAATGCATGTGCATGACATAACACACACACAACACACTCACAATACTCACGACACAAACACACACACACACACACACATAGGCGACAGAGAGAGAGAGAGACACAGAGAGAAGACAGAAGAGAGACAGAGAGAGAGAAGAGAGAAGAGAGAGAGAGAGAGTAGAGAGAGAGATGAGCGAACGAACTTATTTTGCGTTTTAAAGAGATAAAGTGAATTAAGCATAAATACTTTTATTTACATCCAGCGCTCTCGGCAACGGTAAAGAAAATACATATTTATTAAAAACAAAAAAAAAAACAAAAATAAAACCAAACAATCAACGACAGAGATACTCAGACAAAATGGAAACAACTCAATGCCTAAGTAACAGACAAAATGCGAACAATCAGTTCCTAAGTACAGAACAAAATGTATACAATCAATGCCTAAGTAACCGAACAAAATTTAACAATCAATGCCTAAGATACAGGAAACAAAATGGATTTGGATTTGCCTAAGTACAGAACAAAACGTAACAATGCAATGCCTAAGTACAGAACAAAATTGTAACAATCAATGCATAAGTACAGGAACAAAATAGTAACAATCAATGCACTAAGTACAGTGAACAAAATGTAACAATCAATAGCCTAATACAGGGAACAAAATGTAATCAATCAATGCCTAAGTATCAGAACAAAATGTAACAATCAAAGCCTAAGTTACAGGAACAAAATGTAACAATCCAATGCAAATTACAGAAAAACAAAAATGTAACAATACAAACTATGCCTAAGTACAGGAACAAAAATGGAACAATCAATGAGCCTAAGTACAGGAACAAAATGTAAACAATCAAATGCCTATGTAAGGAACAAAATTAAACAATCAAATGCCGAAGTAACGGGAACAAAATGTATAACAATCAATGCCAAGATACATGAACAAATGTAACAATCAACTTCCTAGAACAGGAACAAATAATGTACAATCCATGCCCACGTACCG
The DNA here is from genome assembly GCA_018398815.1 of Conus ventricosus. Classification (NCBI taxonomy): domain Eukaryota; kingdom Metazoa; phylum Mollusca; class Gastropoda; order Neogastropoda; family Conidae; genus Conus; species Conus ventricosus. The sequence continues at coordinate 14,610 of JAFLJL010002672.1, forward strand.
GAACACACTGTAACAAAATCAATGACCTAAGTACAGGAACAAAAAGTACAATCCAATTGCCTAAGTACCAGAACAACATGTAACAAACAAATGCCGATAATACAGGAACAAAATGAAACAAATCACTGCCTAAGACAAGAACAAAAAGAACAAGTCAATGCCGTAAGTACATTAACAAAATTTAACAATCAATGCTAAGTACAGAACAAACATGTTAAGCAATAATGCCTAAGTACAGAACACAACATTGTTAACAATCAATCACTAAGTACAGAACAAAAGTAACAATCAATGCCTCAGTACAGGAAACAAAATGTAACATCAAATCCTAAGTACAGGAACAAAATGCTAACAATCAAATTTCCCCACTACAGAATCAAAAATGTAACCTAATCATCCAACAAGTACACGGAACAAAATGTAACAACAATGCCTAAGTACAGTGATCAACGGAGGGGGGTACGGAACTGCCCTCCATCCGCGTTTAAGTGTAATTGTCAGTTTTATTAAACATTTTTTTTATGTGTGTGTAAAAAGAGGCATTGGCAGCTGAAGTGCAGACAACTTTTCCAGGGAGAAAACTCAATCTACCCGTTTCCGCGTGCGGCTTTGCGTGCAATATCCTTTTTTTGCAACCGCAAGTAAACATTAGCATTAATTGTGAGATACCCGTATAGTTTGTTAAAACCGTGAGAGAGCTCACTTAGTCATGGAAGTTATTCCCCTTTGTGATCGGCAGTTGGCGTTTGGAAAAATTCTTATGCTTTACTCGATAGAGCCTACGAGTGAGAGACCACGTACTCCTTGCGAGGCATTTCATAACCCGTGACGAAGGCCCACTTGTCTGATGCTGACGGTGGCATCTGATGGTGAAAAGAGGAATCCCTATTCCCTGCCCACCAAGTCTTCAACTTGACCCTCTTCGCTGGGTGACCAGTCTGTCCACCCATCCTATGTGAAGGGCAGCTGTGCTGACGGCTCGAGGGTCCGGACATTTCCTGTTATCGCTGAGGATGTCCAGTCTCAACCGGGCCCCACTTTCCCCTCCTTTCCACCCGCCGTTCGGGTGAGTTATTTTCGTGCATCTTGGTTCTCATGTCGCATTCCGACAGTGGTATCGGTTGTTAAATTATAAATTAATATTTTTACATTCAAAGCTCTGTCATTTTGGTACGTGCTGCGGGGCAGTACTACAAGTTGGAGATTTATGCGTGTTATCAGGCGCGCTGCGAGCGTTAGCCTATTTTAATAAATATGGAAGAAGCAAGTTTAAATTCTTTATTTTAAATGTCTCTACGATGAAACGGTGACATTCTTCTGTCTTGAGCTGATTTGGTCAGACACAGAGCGGCCTCGAGCGACGAGTCGCTTACTCTTTTTCCAGAATTCTTTCTGGCTAGCGGCTGAGACAAAAACATTCTTATTTTATGTGTCCTACCGTCAGAGAGAGGAGTATGCTTACTTTTGTGATTTCTCTAATATAATCTTAAAAATTATTTATTTTAATTTAAGAAAGAGAAAAACTTCAGGCCGGACGCGGAGTCTGCGCGTTGATTGAAGTTATGTACGCGGCGAACCTAGGAAGATTGTGAGACAGCTTGGGGTCGGAGAAGCGAGAGCGTGTCTATTCGCGCGGCGCCCCTGTGGGAGGCGATCACGCCTGTTTGTCTCATTTGATTTTATGTATTGTTTCATTTTGTTTATCATTTATTTACTATTAATTCCTAATGTGAATGTGGTATGGTTGTGTTGTAATTTATCTCAAGTCACAATCACGTCTTACTGACTTGTTTTTCCCTCTGTCAGTTTTTTATATACCCGAGTCTTCAGATTTGAAGGGGTAGTATAAATTATGACAATAAATAAGTTTCATCCAGTAAACGTAAGTTGAGTGTTGGTTTGTTTTTTTTTTTTTAATCATTAGAGAGAAGAAGAAAAATATAATAATTAAACAATAATGAAATGTAGACAGTAACATAATTAAAACTAGGTTCATACTGCAGGTTGTAGCCCATTTCCGCCAGTAAGAGGCCTGCACCTGACACACCATAAATACCAGCTGTACTAGAATGTGGTTTCTAATGCCCCTTTTTTAGGGCGGGGGCGCTTTGTTCTTTTTTTCCGTTGGTTAGACACGAGGCGGGCCGACCCAGACGCCGTCTGAGATAATACATTCCAAGAGACTCATGACAAAGAGGAGCCGCAACTGACCGGGTACTAAGAGAGGCGCGCAGGCCAAACGCCCTTGCCATATTTGAGTTAATCCAGCATCTTTGGGATGCAGCCGGTGTTCCCCTGTTCGGACTTGAAAAGACTAAGCTAAGATAATTTCTAGCTGGGTATGGGTGTGTTGGTTAGCCGCGGTGGGGAGACATTCTGTTTTGGCTGTGAGATTTGTGAGGTAAATAGACAATGTATCATGTGAACTTGTTTAAGTGTGTGAAACGTTATGCATCTTGAAACCACTATATGCTTTGATAGTGCGGCTGGATATGACCCTGTTCACTCCTTCAATTTAACTATTTTCTCCGCCATCTTCTCTTCTGTTTTTACTATTTTCGGGAAACATATTAGGTTGTTTAAATTTATTTGATCCCGCCAGGGTGTGGGGGTCTTTTGTTTGAGGATTAATTTTGTCCATTTAAGTCATATCTTCTTTCTTAGGTGAGCAGTTCGTCCTCTATTTTCCTTCATTTCCAATTTATCATTCTCTTAGTCTCACTCTCACCTTGATAGTCGTCAACACCTTCTTCCACTTATAGGTTAACACAATGAGATAGTTTGATCATTAAGTCATAAAGAAATTGGCTTAATTAGTTGTTACCTTGTATTTCCACTAGTGGTTTGAGTGTAGTGGTCGAGAGTGATTGTTGCCCCCTGCCTGCACCCTCTCTTCCTCTTCCAACCTCTTCACATTCCTTGATACGTGCGACCTTTGAGGACTCGCGACAATTGGGGGCTCGTCCGGATGTGAAGGTTTGGAATTGATGAGGGTTGGTGCTGTGATCTTTCACAGCACTCACGAAACCTATTGCACCAGAGCCCTCAATGGGCTGTGTTGTAATAAGTTGGGTGGTTGCTGGGCGCGGTATTCCCACCGTGAAGGAGGACTCAACGCGGAGCGGAACGTTTGTGGGGTTTCCGCGTGACCTGGAAAGTCCAGTTCCCGTACTTGCCGCCGGCGCTCTACCGCCTCCGTGTCATGATCGTTTTTCTATGTTTTTCAAAACAGAACCTGCCGGTAGTCTAAACATTACATCCATAACTTTACTGTTATCTTTCAATAGTAACGGAGGTAAAAGGGTGGGGAGTTGAATTTTGTTTATCCATTGTGCAGGTTCTAAACAGCGTCAGTGTTTGTGCTGACATAGGTTAGACCGTATTTGCTTGCCTGATTTTTGCCTGTACCCAAGACTACAGACTGAGAGTATCGAGCAGGTAAAAAGTAGGTAGGATCCTGTTTGGTTTTATGTCCTAAATTGCGTGCGGAAACTATCTGGTAACACCCCTCTTCCTGTTAAAATACTTAAAGAATTTATTTTTCCTGGTGATTAGGGGTGGGTATAGAGGGTCAGGTATTCTGTTAGTTGTTTAGTTAGTAAGGAGACTAGTTCCCTTTAGATAGGCTTTTCTCCTTCTATCGATTCGCACTCACTTAGCTAGTTTTGATATGTTTTCTTCTGTACTACGTGTTAAAAATTTACAAACAGTACTTACGAAATGGTCTGCGCGTGTGATGGAGTTGCGAAATAAGAAAGGAAATAAAAGTGTTAGTGTGGTGTGGATTGATACTTTGGCTTGGCTGGTCGTCTGTGTCGTTAACCATTACCCATCGCTATGCCAACTACAAGTGACCTCACCTCCCTTATCCACTCTCACCGAGCGGAGTGGTTAACAGTTCAGGGCGTGCTCGCAGTGTGTCTTGCCTAACTGCGTGCGCCGTAACTGTGGTCAGCTTTGAAATTCCTACATGCCTAGGCGTGTTGGTGCAGTGTGTACAGATCAGCCGGTGTCGGGTTAAGTCACAGCAATCTGTTCGTGAGCTTATGCTAACCATGCATCAGTTTGCGTCGTCATCCTCTAGTATTAATTCCCCCCCCCATCGTGATTTAGTCAGTCCATGCCGGACCGTTACTCATTTTATCCATTCTTCCCGTCGTTGCGTTTTTTCCGTGTGCGTCCGGTTTTTGTATTTATATTGATTTTGCGGCCGTTACCTTTGCGTTGCGTAGCTGAGTATAATCAATGAGTTTGATGTTTTATTTTTGCTACAGTCATTTGCGACTTGTGATCTGGGAATTTTTTTGGTTATGTATTGTTCCTACACGAGGGATCCAAGAACCTAAACACCTGTCTAAACTGCTTATTACAACAAGTTGATTGTAAATGGAAATAGAAGTTTAGGCGGTATACATCATTCTAGTAGTCTGTATGCTCTATTCTAGAGTATTCAGCAATAGTTCCCTTCCTGGTTTGTCGACTCCGCTGTGCGACAGTTGAGGGCTTCATTCAGAGGAGTTTTTTCTTGGTCAAGTGGGTTGGGGGGGGGGGGAATGGTTTTTCCCTTTTGATCAAAATTGGTGTATTAGTGACCAGAGAGGGTAGTCTCCTTTCTTTGAAAACGACGTTTTCATTGTTGCGGTGTAGGAAAGTGTTTCTTAAATGGTCGTTTCATTTTCCCTTTACTTGAGGGAATTTTCAAAAGCTTTGATTGTGAAACTGTCCGGGACAGGTGCTTTTCACTTTGTGTTTTGATTCTGCTCGGTCTCAGAGGGGTAAGAGGAAATTTCTTCCCTTACTTGTTGTTGATGGGCGTTATTGGATTTGAAGAGCAGGTAGTCTTCCATTGACTTGTGTGATGAGACATAGTGGATAGATTTGTGGGTATGAGAACCACTTTGACATAATCTACCATTTTGTCATTTTGACTTGTGTTTCAAACCAAGACTTATCTTCCACTTACTGTGGGTCAGATCGGTGCATAACTTTATTGGGTTTCAAGTGTTTGGAACTACTTGACATACATAGATATCGTAACTATATTTCTGGAAGCGTTTTGCCCCGCGTGTTTTACGTGAAAACTATTGTCGAATCACTTTGTGGAAAATGGCTACTGGAGAGGATCGTACGATTCACGCCGCCTAAGTAAAAGGAACAGGGATTGTACCTGGACTAGCTACTCCTGTGTCTCACTACACCTCCCCCGTACAGGAACTGATATTGATACTCCACGTGTGTTCTCTACTGAGCAGGCAACCACCTGTACGACGTCTCCGTCAGTCATATAACCATCCTTGTTGGTTCACGCATCTCCGAGAGACCGACCCTTGTTCCCACCTCTTTCCATTGTTGGTCGACCCTATCCCTTTCCGAGGGCGAGACCTAATACACCTACACACGGTCACAGTCCCGCGTCTCCCTGACCAGTTCCCACTGTGATCCATTAATTTGTGTTGAGTTTGAGAGAGAAGAAGGAGGGCAAGGCAAGAAGAGAAAGAATAGAAAGAGAAGAGAAAAAGCTAAGAAGATAAGGGAGATGGATAAGGGAGATTGAGGAGAGGAAGCAAGGAAAGAAGAGAGGGAGGAAAGAAGGTCAGAGAGAGAAGAGAAAGAAGCAAAGAAGAAAGGAAATGGAAAATGAAATGGAAATAAAAGACAATAACGAAGACCAAAAAAGAGAGAGTGAAAAACCCAAAAGGAAGAGAGAATTTCGATTTCGAAACTCGTCTTAAGGTTAGCGAGAGAAAGATCCAGCGAAAATTTATCTCGCAACTAGATGATGACAATCTATCACAGGGACCGGCCACATGCACCGGCAATCTGTAGCTCGCTATGGTCTGGGTGGGGAAAATATACCACCTCTTGTTTCCCGCGCCCATGATTCAAATGCCCAGATATACAATAGAGAAGAGGAGTCTAATGGTACAATTATATCGAAACTAATTTTGAAGCTGCTGGCTCAAGCTTCATGATTAAACAATGAAAAGAAGGCTCTATATATAGTGAGCAACTCACGGGTAAAGAGCAAAGGAAGCTTTCGTGGATATTCCACCAGGAGCTACATAATGTCGAGCTGAAAGCTGAGCTTTGAAAGAGAAGTATACTCCACATGACCTCCAGAATAAGGACGGCGCCCTAAACATTTGGAGGCAAATTTCGATCCATTAAGGTCTGAAAGCTACCTGATGAACAGTTCTACACAATTATGGTCGGGGCGTCTTAGTCATCGCCTTCGATTAATGTGGTGGGAGAACGCTGTTTTGAGAAGATGAACAATGTATTTATATTGAAGGCAGCACATAATTCGGTTTCTCCCGACCTACTCTGCAAGTTGGGTTGAGTCCCAACCACAGGAGTTACGCAGACGAGCAATGAGAGGAATAGATCTGAGGCCAAGTTGCCGATGCCCAAGCGACTATTATATACCATTCCTCGGCCAAGTACCAGTAACCACGAGCGTGAAGATTCGTCTGCCCAACCGGACAGTCACACATCAGCTTCCACCGGCAACAATCTTCGTTCTTCAGTCAAGTTGCAGAACCACCAACAACCCAAGAGGAAGAGGACAAACCAGCGCAGAGCGACAGTGTTTTGTAGGTGGTCGCATCGGTCATCTGCGCTTTCTGCTCCTGACGTAAAAAACAAACCTACAAACGCACGTTTCTAAGTGGCATATTGGGTAGGTGAAGTGACTACGCCCACCAGTCCCTACGCTTCCTGTCAGAATTAGCGGAAACGTTGTCGAGGCGCAATCAGAGACACGGGCGCTACGGCAGTGTAGTCGACGAGAAGTTGTTACCATGATGATGCTCCTCGCGGAAAACACCTGCGAAGTCGCGGTGATACGAATCATCGTTCACTGGCCGACTCGATCAACTGTGCTTGTAGACCTCTCGACGCCCTAACTTCAAGGGGAAATAAAGGGCAGTGGCTTTGAAGCAACCATCGAACTCCCTCTCAAAGGGAACACAGTCTGCAGAGGATGGCGTGAGCATCTCCATACCACCGAAGTTACCTCCAGTGAGGTGTGTCGTCGCCGACCCTACACGGGCGCAGGCAAGAGAGAAAAGAGAGTCTTACAGCCCTGTTTAAAACCACCTGTGCCTTCACGTGACTACCAGCGTCAGTTTAAGAACCCTTCGGCGAGAATCAAGGACTAAAAGAGCATAGACCCCACATGAACAAATAAACAAGCTCAGGAAAGTCTACACGAGAGCGGCCCAACGAAAGATCAAGTTACGTCCAGCAAAAGGACTTCTGCACCGCAGTTCTGTTCAGCCCACCAACACAGTCAACCCAGTTGGTCGTACCAGAAGCGCTTCGCGGAAGACAGTGATTTGCGTCTGTAGGCAAGACCCGCCCGATGGCCGTGCACCTGGAAACAAGACGCACTCTGGAGAGGATTCAGCCAGCCCTCTATAGCCAGGCATGACTCGAGACGTTAGAGATACTGACGAACAAGTGACATAAGTCATAGACCACCGCCCCAAGACGGGCATACCAAGCTTTGGCAGAAGAAAATAGGAAACTTCGCCCTTGAGCTCCAACATCCCAAGTGGAGCCAACTCAGCTCAGCGAAACAAAGAAAAGACGTCCAGGTTGCGCAAGCTACCTGAGAAAATCTTGCGCTTGATAAGAAACTCTTTCATCGTCCCTAGAAGGAGCAACTCGCCGAGCACGCCCTAACAAAATAGCAGGATTCGGGAGACATAGGATGCCTAGTTTTTTTGGAAAATTTGTTTGCAAGTAGGGTACCTCCTGCCAGAGCTCGACAAGGCGTGGGAAGAATCGAGACGCTCACCACCCAAGACTAAGAAGGAGCTCCGTTCATTACCTGGGAGCCTGTCGGAATTAAACCGAACATGTTTGTGAACCTCACTTTGCAGAGACAGCAAAGAAGCCCCATACCGACAAACACCCTCTGCTCAACAGCCCGAGATATCATGGATTGATGGAGTAATACGTTGAATGAGCTTTCAGGAGCAGATAAGGACCTATATCCAGACACCAGTGCTGCCACTTGCCGTACCCTGACGCAACTTCTCCGTGCTACGCACGTGATGCCCGTCCAAATTGGCTCCGGGCCTGCTCTACTCCAAGACCAAGTTCGAGCGTCTGCTTTCCATGAACCTATGCCAGCAAGAAGTAAACGGGAGCAAATTGAAAACCAGACCCTACACCCATCGAGTATGAGAGTCTGTCTCGCCGTGGTCGTGGGCCGTCCCTGCTTCTATCCATATCTCAACGAGCAAGGAATTCATTCCTAAGTCTGACCACCCACCCCATGGCCTACCTGCATCAAATCCCGACCAGTAAGTCGTCGCGCGACTCTGATGGGTTTGGCGGCGAGCTTCAAAGTCATGCCTTCAATTCCTACAATATTCCTGGGACAAGGACAAATTTGGCGAGCACCGACATCATGTAGTCGAACAATGCAATGATAGATCTTCCGCCTGCACTCGTGAAACTTCATCTAGGTTTCACCCATTTCCCTTTGCGTGTGTGTTTTTGACCACTCTGCTGATTCTTCTACAACCAGCGTGCTGAAGGCTGCAGGGACTGATGCCTCGGTGGCACAGCCTTTTGGGTGGGGGGTTGTCCCACGGACTGACAGCCTCCAGCCCCTCTTTAATGTAGTTTTGTCATTTGATTATCATTTTTTTTATAGTGTGTGTAAAAGAGATGATTGGCAGCTGTGGTGCTGTCAACTTTTCAGGGAGAAAAGTCTAACACCGTGCCGTGCGGTTTGCGTGCATTCCTTTTGCCACCGCCTGGAAACATTGCTTTTCTTGTGAGATAACCCGTAAAGTTGTGAAAACCCCGTGAGAGCTCACTTAAGTCAATGGAAGTTATTCCCCTTTGATCGTACAGTTGCGTTTGCGGAAAATTCTCTTATGTTTACTTATCTCGGATTCTGAGCCATCGAGTGATAGAACCACGTTCTTCTTTGGGGTCGAGCATTTTCCATAACCCGTGACGAAAGCACTTGTCTGCCGAGACGTGGTAGTCTGCGGTGAAACAGAGAGGAATCCCCTATTCCTGCCCACCTACAAGTCCTTCAACATGACCCTCTTCGCAGTGGAGACCAGCTGTCAGCCCATCCTATGGTGAAGGGCTTGCTGGTGCTGTCGGCTCCGAGGTCCCGGACTGTCCCTGTTCGCATGAGGACCAGGTCCTGGCCGGGCCCCACTTTATTAGTCCCCTCCATATCCACCCCCGTATCTGGTGATTTTATTTTTCGATGCTTCTTGGTTCTCAAGTCGCATTCCACAGTTGTCAACGGATGTAAATTAAAAAAATTAATATTTTCATTCAAAGTCTGTACATTATGTGTACCTGTTTCTGGGCAGAACTACATGTGGAGAATTATTGTGGTTTATCAGTCAGGCGCGGCAGCGAGCGTTAGCCTATTTAAAAATATGGAAGAGCAAGTTAAAATTTTATTTATAAATGCTACTACGCTGAAACGTTGACATTCTCTTCTGTCAGCGCGATTTTGTGTACGAGACACAGACTGGAGGGCCGTGCCGCGCAAGCGTATTTAACCAATTGTTTAGGCTGAATCATTCTTATTTTTGAGTACATCCGTCCAGAGAGAGGAGTATGCTAGTTTGGTCTATAAATATATAAAATTATTTATTTTTAATTTAAGGAAAAGAGAAAAAAACTTCAGCCGGACGTCCGGTTTTGAATTGAAGTTACCGGGGGGGGGGGGGGGGGGGGAGCGACTCACTAGGGGACGGGAAGCGAGCGTTCCTTATCTCGGCGCCCCTGGTTGGCGTTTCGCTCCGCCTGTTTGTCTATATGTTAAATGTCTTGTTTCATTTTGTTTATCATTTATTTTACATATATTTCCCTTTAATGAGAATGTGGTATGGGTGTGTTGTAATTTTTTTTCTCAAGATCAACAACGTTATCTGACTTGTTTTTCTCACTTGTTCCATTTTATAACACCCGAGGCCTTCAGATTGAAGGGTGTAGTATAAATTATTACCAAAATCGAAGTTTCACTCAGTAAACGAAATTTGATGTATGTTGTTTTTTTTTTTTTAATCAATAGAGAGAAGAAGAAAAAAAATAATAACGAAAAATGAAATCGTGAAGCTAAATATGAGACAGAGCGAGCATGATGTCAGTCTTGCGGGTGTAGCCCATTTCCCAGGTAATTAGCCTCCACCATACAGGCCATATTTCACTGTACCTAAAAGTGTTCGTAATGCCTCCTTATTTAGTGGCGGGGGTTTGTTTCTTGTATTTTCCGTTTGGTTGACGCGAGATCCCGTCCAGAACGCCTCCGGATATTGCAATCGAGAGCCTGCATGAAGAGTAAGCCGACGCTGACCGTGTACTAAGAGCGAGGCCAGAACGCCCCCCCCCTTTCCTGAGTATCAGCTTCTTTGGGATGCACCTGTGTTCCCCTGTTCGTGACTTGAAAAGCTTAAGCAAAGTTTTATTTCTGCTGTGTATGGGTGGTGTTGGTTATGCCTGGCGTGTGGTGAGACATCTGTTAGGCGCTGTGAAGATTTTGATTGTATAAGACTGTTTCATGAAATCTTGTGTTAAGTTGTGTGAATGTGTATGCAATATGCTTGTGTGTGCTGGTATAGACCTCTGTCCTCCTACATGTTAACTTTCACCCCTATCTTCTCTTCCTTTCTTTATTTTGGGATAGATTAGTCTGGTTGTTTAAATTTAGTTGTACCCTGGAGCCAGTGTGTGGGGTCTTTTGTTGGGGTTATTTAGCTCCATTAAAGAAATCTTCTTTTTAGAGTGGCTGTCCGTCTTCTAATTTCCTTCTATCCGAAATTCTCTCCCTAAACCTCCCGTCATCTTGATAGTCGTCCCTTCTCCACTAGGTGTGAATGAGATGTTTTCATAATATAATAAATTGCTTATTTATTTGTACTGTTCTTGGTCCACGAGTGTTTGAGTGTGTGGTTCGGTGAGTGTTGTGCCCTGCCTGTGCCCTCTCTCCTCTTCCATCCTCATCCTCTGATACGTGGACCTGACCGCGACATACAGGAACAAAAATGAAACAATCAATGCGCTAAATCTACAACATGGAACATAAGTAACAATCAATGCCAAAGGTACAGAACAAAATGTAAGACAATCAATTGCCTAAGTTTTTTTACAGGAACACATTGTAACAATCAATGCCAAAGTACAGGAACAAAATAGTAACAACAAGGCCTAAGTACAGAACACAATGTAACAATCAAGGCCTATGTACAGGAACCAATGTAGACAATCAAGGCCCTAAGTACAGGAACAAAATGTAACAACAAGGCCCTAAGTACAGGAACAAAATGTAACAATCAAGGCCTAAGTACAGGACTAAATGTAACAATCAAGGCCAAAAGTACAGAACAAAATGTACAATCAAGGCCTAATTACAGGAACAAAAAATGAACCATCAGGCCTAAGTACAGAACAAAATGTAACAATCAAGGCCTAAATTAACCAGGAACAAAAATTGAAACAAACAGGCGCCTAAGTAACACGGAACAAAATAGCTAACAATCAAAGGGCCTAAGTACAGAGCAACTAAATGTAACAATCAAGCCTAAGTACATGAACAAAATGAAACAAACAAGGCCCTAAGTACAGGACCAAAAGTGTAACAATCAAGGTCCTAAGTACAGGCACAAAAATGTTAACAATCATAGGCCTAAGTACGAGGAACACAAATGTAAAATCAAGGCCTGAGTAACAGGAACAAAATGTAACAATCAAGGCCTAAGTACACGGAACAACAGATGTAAAACAATCAAGTGCTAAGTCCAGAAAAATGTAACAATCAATGCCCTACTATCAGGAACCAAATGAAACTAACAAGTCCTAAGTACAGGAACTAAAAAGTAACAATCAAGCTAAGTACAAGGATCAAAAATGTAACAATCATGCCTAAGTGCAGGAACAAAATGTAACAATCAATACCTAAGTACAGGAACAAAGATGTAACAATCAATGCCCAAGTACAATGAAGAACAAAAAGATAACAATCGAATGCCAAGTACAGAACAAAATGTAACAGATCAATGCCTAAGTACAGAAACAATGTAACAATCAATAGCCTAAGTATCACGGAACAAAATGTATACAATCAATGCCTAAGTACAGGTGAACAAACTAGTAGACAATCACTCCTAAGTACATGAACAAAATGTAAGACACAATCAATGCCTAAGTACAGAACAAAAATGTAACAATCAATGCCTAAGTACACGGAACAAAATGTAACAATCAATGCCTAAGTCCCTTAAGACACAAAAAGTAGACAATCAAATGCCTAAGTACAGCACAAAATGTAACAATCAGATGCTAAGATACAGGAACAAAATGAAACCATCAATGCCTTAATACAGAACAAAGGTAACAATCATGCTAAGTACAGGAACAAAATGTAACAAAATCCACTGCCTAAGTAGCAGGAAACAAAATGTAACATCATGCCTAAGAGTACAGGAACAAACATGTACCAAATCAATGCCTCAGTTCAGAACAAAATGTAACAATCAATGCCTAAGTTCCAGGAACAGAAATGTAACAAGCAATGTCCTAATGTACGAACAAATGTTAACAATCAATGCCTAATAACAGGGAACAAAATTTAACAATCAATGCACTAAGGTACAGGAACACAATGTACCAATCAATAGCTAAGTACAAGGAACAAAATGTAACAATCACTGCCTAAGTACAGGAACAAAATGATAACAATCCATAGCCTAAGTACAGGAAACAGAACTGTAACAAGCAATGCCGTTAAGAACAGTAGACCAAATTAAAACAGAAACCAATGCTAAGTACAGAACCAAAAATGTAGACAAATCAATGCCTAAGTACAGAACAAAAAGTAACAATCAAGTGCCTAAGTACATGAACAAACAACATGTAACAAACAATGCCTAAGTACAGAACAAAATAAGACATCAATGGCCTAATGTACAGGAACAAAAGTAACAAATCAATGCCAAAGTACAGGAACAAAATTAACACTCGATGCCTAAGTAACAGGTAACATAAATGTAACAATCAAATGCTAAGTAACACGGAAACAAAATGTAACAAATCAATTTCCTAATAACAACAGGAACAAAATGTAACAATCAATGCTAAGTACGAGGAACAAAAATGTAACAATAATTCCTAAGGTAACAGGAACAAAAATGTAACAATTCAATGCCAATATTAATCTGGAACAAAATGTAAACAATCAATGCGTAGCCTAAGTACAGGGAACATTAGAAATTGTAACAATCCAATGCCTAAAGTAGCAGGAAACAAAATAGTAACAATCAAAGCCTAAGAACAGGAACAAAATGTACAATCAATCGCCTAAGAACATGAACAAATGTAACAATCCAATGCCAAAGTCACAGGATACAAACAATTGTATGTCAGAGCTGCTCAAATGCCTAAGTACAGTGAACAAACGATATTAAACAAACAAATTCCAAAGTACAGGAACAAATGTAACAGATCAATGCCAAAGCTAACAGGAACCAACAATTTAACAATCAATGCTAAGAACATGAGGGAACAAAACGTAACAAAACACGGCCTACAAGTACGATCTGAGACAAATGTAAAGAACATTAAAATAAAAAATTGGGAGGGGGCAATCAATGCCTAAGTAACAGGAACAAAATGTAACAAACAATGCCTAATACGAGAACGAAAAAATGTAACAATCAATGCCACAAGTACAGAACAAAATGTACCAATCAAATGCGCCTAAAGTACAGGAACCAAACAATGCTAACAATCATGCCTAAGTAAAGGAAACAAAATGTAACAATCCCCAAAAATGCGCCTAAGTACAGAACAAAATGCGTAACAATCAATGCCAAATACAGGAACAAAAAGTAGACATCAATGCCCTAGAACAGGAACAAAATGTCACAATCAATGCCTAATAAACCTCTTGAAAAAAAGCAAAGAAAAAAACCAATAAGTATAAAAGTGACCAGGGCGAAAGCAAGGAATAGGAGCGAGTGAAGAGAGAGAGGGAGAGAGAGAAGAGAGAGAGAGATAAATGAATAAAAATTCGAGAAGAAATAACATGAAAAACACAAATAATGACACAAAGATGGATCATCCATTATTTGCGGGTAGAGTCGAGTCAAATTGAAATTTTTCAATCAGATAGATTTTACACCATACACGGACGCAGTCACAACACACACACAACACACACACACACCACAACATACACGCGCTCGCGATGTGCGCTCACAACACACAACACACACACACACACACACACACACACACAACACACATACGAACTGTGCTGCGTCACGTCGCCACGCTCGTCTCGTAACACCCACACAGCACTGCTATAGTCAAATGTGTGCATTGTGCACGTCATCCAGACCGACACAGCATGCGGCGCACGACACACGCACACAACATACAGCCAACAAAATGCACACACACGCGCACATCCAAATACCCACATACATGATATCCATAAAGCCTAATATGCAATACGTGCTTACACACAAACCCACAAATTACACGCACCTCACAAACACACAACACACACAACACACACACACACACACACCCACACACTTATCGCCTACGCACACACACACCACACACGACACAACAGCAATCACACACATGCACAGAGAAACGGGAGAATTACCACGCACGCACGCAACAGCACGCACGCACTCACGCTCGCGCACTTCACACACACACACACACCACACACACACACACACACACACACACCACCACACGTGCACACACACACACTACACACACACACACACACGACACACACACACAACCCACATTCCTTGCTCGCACACACATCACGCGCACACACACCACACTCATGACACACACGCACTCGACTGCGAGCGCGACGCAACAAACACACATACACACACACACATCCACACGCACATGCACACACACACACATCACACACACACACACACACACACACACACAACACACACACAGATTCATACACAATTGAAGAAGCGTTATCTCTGGTGGCTACTACTCAGCAGCGGATTAATGAACCTCCGCATTAGCCCGAAACGCGCTGGTCACGACCTGAATGCCTGACCACCATGTGATTTTTTTTGCTAGTTTTTTCTTAATGATTTTTTTTTAATGGATTGAAGAGAATTATGCCCTTAGCTTTATTCTCATTACAGAAGTCTGGCTGGCACGCTATACACGTTGACCGCAAACCAACATATCTTTGATTAACAAACTGTCCCATTAATTTCAACCTTACAACTTTCAATTACTATTCTTGTTACTGCATTTGAATGTAAAGGCGACTTCTTATGATAGTCGCATGTTACGTACCATCCATCAACTCCTATAAGCCACATTCGTTACTAAGTCCCTTATAGATAGATACTTCTTGTGGGCACCGTCTAGAATAAAAGAGTCAGTGTCTGTGTAAACAGGTACTCTTGTCGCCTTCTGGTTACCGAGTGAGTTTAAAGTAAGTCGTACATGAAGATTCAACATCAATAACATTGACACTCTAAATACGGAAAAGCCGATCTAAACACTCGCATCTAACTAACTTACATCCTTTTACTTACATCATCAATTGCCAACCAAGCTGTCGTTAAATCTTCTAAAGTCATTGATAGGCGATGTTAAAGGCCAACTAAATTATGCTTGGTTTTCTTGTAACAAATTTTCACATCTTAGCGATTGTGGATCACTGTTTCTCCATAGGCTTTGTACCAACAACAGAGCTGTATGTTCATTCTAGTTTAAAGAAGTCTTTTCTGTGCGTCAGTGGCTTGGGTTCTAAGATCAGTAGTCGTCGTGGGTATGGGGTATGGCCTCATGAAAGGCGCTTGTCAAAAGCAATGATTCCTATGAACCGCTCTTCAGTTTCCAGCCCCGTGCCCTTACAGTAAAAACTTGGAGGTATGTAAATGTGCACACATATTTAGTTTTATGTCTAAGATTGGATAAATTTTAGGAGGTCGGATGGGACTGCATTCTTAATCTTTCTGAGCGGCTAGAGGCGATAATCGTGTGGAGATCGTGTAATTCTTTAGGATAATAGCACTAAGTCTAACTTCCAAGATTATCACCTGCCTAGGATTATCAGGCGTAACTGTAGACAGAATACCTAACACAGTTCTTAACGTTCATACGGTCCTAAATCTACTAAAAGTTTTCAGAGGCAGCGATTGACTCATGGCCCATCCATACAGATTGCGTTCGGCATCAAGTACCTTAGTATATTTAGGATGGTTTGGTGGATCATAATCAACTAAATATTTGTTTGTTAGCTTTGCGCAGTAAGAATCGTGAGTGCCAGAGAGGACTCCCCTCAGGCCCGCGTCTTCAATTCATATTGAAGTGTGGGTAGATCAGATATAAGTCTATCGAAATGTTTGTAACTTGGAAATAGAAGCATCCCCATAACGTTGCCTGGGGCAGAGATGTAAAGTTATGATTGTCTAAAACAGTAATGTTTCATGCATGTAAATCTTTAATTCTGAAAGACATCTGCTAATAAACACACGTCAGCCATCAAGTATATGATCGTGATAATCACCCATTGTTATCTGACAGTGTAATTCTGTCCAGGCTTTTACTGAGCGTAATCCAAGTTCAGAGTCCAGCTATGGTCTTTACCTCTAAACAAAAAAGACAAGCAAACTTTAGGAGGAAGCGAGACTCGTCAAACCTTTCCCAATAACGAGTTCAAGTCTTCATAATAATAAACATACCTTTACCGTCCACTAAAGATGGTTCAAAGTAATTTTTAGTGATTGGAAAGACTATTGCAGAGCGATCCTGCTAACTAAACCCAACTTGCCATCAGATTGAGTTTTTTGGTAGATTCATAAAAGGGATAAAGTCAGTCAAAGAGAAAAAGTACATGTACTTCTTTTAATATGAGGCAAATGCAGGGATACCCCTCTTATATTTCAGAAGCTCAACAGCAATGCATATAAAATGAGAATCGTAGCCTCGTAGGAAAAAAAGAAGATTAGCATTTTCCATTTTTTGGGGTCAACCATAGGTTGAAGATAACATTGTTGTTGCCAGACCCCTCTGTAACTATCCCATTAAATGTCGCGCTCGTGGTCATCTTACTGTTCTAGCGTCTTTACTGTTAGTGTTAGTTGCTAAGCCAGCAAATCCAACAGTGTAGTAAATGAGTCATAACGTTCCGGTCTTCAGAAGTCATAACAATGTCTGAAAGATTTAGTAGGGTTGATAACCGATGTGCGAGCAGTTGTTTCACATCTGCCTCTAAAAAATCTACAACTGCTTTGGGCTCAGTCAATCTATGTGTATGGTGTGTTGGGCCGTTCTGACCTAACACACAATAAAGGCATAAAGAACAGATCTGATGGTAGTTAATCAGGAGTTGTTTTTTGTCTAGCTGATTGTAGGGCCATAGAAACTGTGGTAAATTGATTCAAAGTCTCATAAACCACGTATGGCGTCATTTTGCATTGGTGTAAATTCTTAAGAACTGTGAACCATTAGAATAGACCCAGGTTTAGTGCTGAGGATTTGTTTCACAGTCACAAAAACTATATACAATCATTTTCTTATGCACATCAGCTGCCAATTATATAGCTGGGGATTACTTTGCAAACATCTTCTAAACAAATCACCTGTTTTAGGCCTGATCCAATTGATGTAAAAGGCCATAAGTCATCTTATGTTCCTGATTAATACATAATGACATACTATGTACTATCTGCAAACAGTATCAAGTCACATGTTTTTTAAGCAGTTACGTCTAAAGTATAGCAATGGGATAGAACCCTTCTAGAGGACACTAGAATCCAGCTACTACAAAAAAACCATTTGTATACGTATTTACAGTGATTGGGTTGTTTTGCTCTCAAACTGAAGATATTACTGTTTCTATACTCTTACTGGAAAGGTATGTTATCAAAGATTCAGTTCATGTCTATATTTGATTTCATAATCTTAGAGACTCTCTGCGTTCTTTAATTAACAAGTGTGTAAATGCGCAAAAACAACACCACATAAAACACAAGCTGTCAGGATTTTATTATGTTAAAGACTGCTCTTTTTAAAAACTAACTCTTTTGGAGAGGAATGGTGAGATTGCCTGACTAAGCTATAGAACTTTGTTTGTTCTCAATATAAATTTGAAGGACCGTTATTTTACCTTCAGACCAGCCAAACCCATTCTACTTTATGCCTCTCATTGCATGGATAAACTGTGTAAGCATGTAATCACCCCATTCAGAATTAAAGTCGTGATAGCTGATTACTTCTTTCTGTTTAGTTGAAACCCAGACTTCCATGTTACTAATCATCAGGCGTTATAATAATCAATCAGAACGCCAACAGCACTTTTACTGGCGGTTCCATCTGAAGAGACTCTGGGATTTTTAAAGATAGCATGTGCTACGCTTTCATGGACGTTTTGAGGGTTTAATGATGTCCATGTCTACTTCACTAAACATATTGCTTAATTGTTTGTCACTACCTTTCACCAGTGCGCTGGCTGGCAGTTTTTTAAACTCAGACGCGCTTGTGAGCTCACTTTTTTTAACTCAAAATATTTACGTAAATTAAAAAAATAAATGTATATAAAAGTAAGTTAAAACCGCGCTTTTTATATTCTTCGCCCAAGCGTTGCAACACTTCAAGGCACGTTAACCTTACAATAACACCCGCCAGTATTTAGCTTTTTCGAATCACTACAGTCAATGTTCATCGTCTTGATTGCTTCGTTAAACAGTTCACTATGATCTTTTATTATATTGTTTACATCATTCTCAAACCAGATTCACTCAAAATCAATGTTTAACGCTTTCATTGTCTCGTCAAATAGTTCATTACAATTTTTCATTAAAATCATTAGATTATTCTTTAAATCAGATTCACTGTGTTCGGGCTTCATTTTTAAACCTAAAATTTAAATAAATAAATAAAATTGAATCTGCAAAACATTCATTTTTTGTTAACTTCATCGTCCGCACATAATCAATAACAACCCTTATAGCGACACCACACACACACACACACACACACACACACAACACACACACACACACACACACACAACACTACACACAAACACATGCCGGTGGTAGAGAAGCAAAAATCAATAACTTGCCCGCCGGCTTCTACGTAACACTGACGCTATGCCCTTCACTGTGACTGTGATTGAGAATCAGAACTCATTGTCAAATTTTGTAACGAAGATATTTCTTGAGTAACTTGGTCTATCTGCGCCTCTGTTGCTCTTACTTCTTTTGTAAGATCGCTAGAAGGTCTATCCGTGTCTAGGATTCTAGCAAACTCGATTTTATTATCCTAATTTATATTACACATGAGCACTCACAAATGTTGTTTCGATTTCATCATGTTAATGAGGTTAGCACATGCGTACTCACAAATGTTGTTTCGATTTCATCATGTTAATGTATCCACTAAGGTTAGCACATGCGTACTCACAAATGTTGTTTCGATTTCATCATGTTAATGAGGTTAGCACATGCGCACTGAAAAAATCTGTCACACCTTTTCCGGTTAATTCACTTGCGAAAATGTTTTTTACAGGAAGAAACGCTTCTAAAATCTCACCCATGCCAGTGAGCATCACCCACAGGTCACTGACCATTGATCTCACCCATGCCAGTGAGCATCACCCACAGGTCACTGACCATTGATCTCACCCATGCCAGTGAGCATCACCCACAGGTCACTGACCATTGATCTCACCCATGCCAGTGAGACATCACCCACAGGTCACTGACCATTGATCTCACCCATGCCAGTGAGCATCACCCACAGTCACTGACCATTGATCTCACCCATGCCAGTGAGCATCACCCACAGGTCACTGACCATTGATCTCACCCATGCCAGTGAGCATCACCCACAGGTCACGACCATTGATCTCACCCATGCCAGTGAGCATCACCCACAGGTCACTGACCATTGATCTCACCCATGCCAGTGAGCATCACCCACAGGTCACTGATAATTTTCCTATGTCCCCCCACCTTGCACCATTGCACCATCACCACTGCATTTTTCCACTTGTATAACAATGGTCACCACCCTGTGGTACTACTTATTTAAAATTATTACCATTTATCAGTCACTGAAGAGACTCCCATCCAGTGAACACCTCATACTGCACTATATGGAAATGAAGAAGCCAACTAACTGACAAAGGAAGGACAGCAGCCCCAACTGTAAAAGGTAGTCTCCTTGGAATAAATCTAAAATATTTCCAAGGAGACAAATAGGAAGATGACTTGAGCAGCACCCAGACTTCAACAAGAGGGATGCATACTACCGGATGCCCCGATCAGACCAAGTGAACATTGTTGGACTGAAGATAAGGCTCCCCTGACCTCAACATCACAGGTCCACTATACTCCACACCTGTGAGTCTTTCAAATTATCAATGCAGTGCAGCCCAAGAGACAGCGGAGCATTCCCAGCTAGGCCCAAAGTGGAAACCTGGCCTGCCAACTCACCAATGAGTGCAAAACCCTACTGACCACTGGAGGGTCTTCACCATACAGCAACCTCTGTCAGTACCTCCAGGATGCCTACCGAAGTAAACGAAGAAGAAGACCACCATTGTGGTACTGAGAACTGGGCACTCCAGACTGTGACATCACATCTCTGCAATACTCCACCCTGGCAGGTCTTTAATTTATCCATGCAGCCCCAATGACGGTGGAACAGTCCCAACAACACCAAAAGAACAATCCTGGCCTGCCAACACACGATGAGTGCAAAACTCTATTGACCACTGGAGAGCCTTCACCATACAGAAGCCCTTGCCAGTACCTCCACCATTCTTGCCTAAGGAACGGAGAAGAATCTCTTCCTACACTACCATTGATTTCATATGATCATCACCTATCAGTGACTGATTGATGATAATGATTTTTTTTTTTAAGTGTGTGTGTGTGTGTGAATGAGTGTATGTATGAGTAAATATGTGTGTGAAAACTCTCCACAGTTAGTCTCACTATGATCACATGATCTTAACTCACCCAGAACAATGTTTATATGGGGTCCCCCATCCCCCCACCTTTTTGTTTTTTTTGTGTGTGTGTGTGTGTGTGTGTGTGTGTGTGTGTGTGTGTTGTGCATGCAACACATGATACCCCCCTGTTTTTCATTGATCACTGCTACCTTCTCTCAACAAAACATCAGCATATTGATGCCAACACATTATTTCACCTGTTGCAATGAACATCATCCCACAGCATTGTTCACTTTTTCAAACAACACCATTTATATGAACCTCCCACCCCCACCCTCCACCCCATAGTGGATGAAGAGATATGAGCTCTCCTTCTCTTGCCCCCCTTTCCCTCCCCCCCCCCCCCCCACACAAACACATTACCCTCCTTCCCCCCCCCCCCCCCCATTTCCCCCCCCCCTTTTTTTCCACCTCAACCCCCCCCCCCCCCCCCCCCCCCCCCCCCGATCATACCCTATCACCCATTTATCTTCCATCCCCTTCCCTCCCCAACATTACCCACACACCTTCACAACTACCCATGCATAACTACCACTACCTCTTTCATCACCCAACGAAATCGTTTATTTTATTCACCTTTATTTTTCCTCAGTTCCCCCCCCCCCCCCCTTTTTTTTTTTTTTTTTTTCATTATATCAATCCACCATTACCACTACCGTCACAAAGATATCACATCATCCCAATAAACTAGACACACAACCCTATCATATCACACACACACACCTCCCCCAACACAACCCCCCCCCCCCCCCCCCTCCTTTTCCTCTCCCATAATCCCCCATGTCATTTCCGCCTACCGGCTATTCTCCCCACCACATGGACAACAGATGAGTCATTTTTCGTTCTTTTTTCGTTTTTCGTTCTTTGTTTGTACTGTCCCAAATGTTAAATGTGATTTATTATTTTTTCGCCTGAAGAAGACCCAAGTGGTTGAAATGCATCGTGTCTTGTCATGTGCTTTGTTTGTCAATGTCATTGGCGTAGAGAAACAAACTCTATTTCTAAATTCTGCTTCGTTCGCCGCCATCAGTCACTCCATTTTGAAATTCTAAAATTTTGTTAACCGGAAAAAGCGTGACAACTTTTTTCACTGCGCATGACTCTCAGCAGACGACAGCTCTGGGCCTGCAATCAATACTAGCTCAGCTACCTGTGTAGACCGTTGATTCACTTGCCAGTGGCGGTGTGGGTGTAATCAATATTAGACAAGGTAAAGTGCAGGCAGTCATTCAGTCCTGCCGGTGTTAATGGTTTTAGGACGGCTAGTCTGTAAACTTATTTTTTGTCTATTTTGGGTTTAACTGATCATGTTTTGTTTTTCATGTTCTGTTTAATTGCATCAGTGTCTACCTGTCGTGAAGTAAAAGCCTTCTCCACTCCTTTTGAAGTTCAATTTTTTGTCGCTAAACCCTCACCGTCAGCCATAAGTTTTCTGAAATTTTTCCTGTAATGTTTTAAACCTAAAATGATTTGCTTTTTCTTAATTTTAATTGAACAAAGTTTTGCTGATGCTGGGGCAACAATGGCAGTGTGCTTTTGTAATTGGGAGTTAAATTTTTTTAAAACGCATTACAACATAGAACAGCGCCTAAACCCAACCCGAACTTCCTAATGCAAAGAGGCGGCGCTCCAACCCCGGAAAAACAGAAACCTAGACCCAGCACTTAGCTAGCACAGCTGGGGACTAAAATTACATAAAAAGAGTTTTAAAGCTTTACATTTTCTTTCTAGAAACCCCTATATTTTATCCAAGTCGCTTTCTATTTCCTTTTGAATTCTTTTTTTTGTTTTAAAAACCCAAACTGTTAAACCTCCATTTTTAAAAAAGGGTTTTTTTTATTTTTTAAATTTAAAATTCTTTACAATCTTTTTATTAATTTTTTTGGACATTTTCATTAAAAAGGTAAAACGCAAAAAAATTTAACATACTTAAGAAAATAAAGCGATACTGTTATTTTGTCTTTTCAACCACCCAAGTAACCTTGTCAATTTTAAAAGGGTTTTATTCGCTCCTTTTTTTATAATTGCAATCCCGACTTGAGAGGGGCACCCAAATTTTTTCAGCCTTTATTTGTATACCTCTTATCTCCCTCCCCGAGTAAAAAAAACGAAAAATCATCGCATTTGCCTGGGTAGTGCGTAGCGTTGGGGTAAATTCTAACGCGGGTCACCCCCCATTTTCAGTTAAGGATTCTTTTTTCTTGCAATATTCAAACCCCAATTTTATTTAAATCTTTTTTTTTCTGTTGTGTTCCGGGACCTGCACAAAAGGGGGCCTGCATTTAAGCTTTCAAAAAATGTTTTTTTACAAAGTATCATTGGGCTCGTATTCAAACTTTAAATTCCAAGAAATTTTGGGGAAGCAACGCCCAAGCTTTTCTCTCTTTTATAAGTTTGTATTCAATTTCCAAAATCTTTTTGCCCTTAAATTTCTTATCTCTTTTGGGGGAGGATAGCTGCTTTTTTTGTCTTAAATTTTCGTTCGTTTGAAAACCCCATCACTGGTATTCAAACCCATAAACATTTCCGGGCACTCCTATTAGATCAAACCGTTGGTCGCTAGGTTTTTAGCTCTACTGCAACGCTTTTAGGAGCTACTGCCTTTTGCTTCGGGCCCTCGAGACATTCTTTTTATAATATAAAATTATAATAAAAAAAATTTTTATAAAAAAACAAAAATAAACAAATTAAATAAACAAACGATTGAACTGGGGGTCATTCCCAAGCAAGTTTAGCGTGTTAGTTTTTTCTAACTGCTCTTTTATTTTTTTTTAGCTCATCTTTGTCCCTTGTTATAAAATTTTCACTTAAACATTTTTTAAAAACTATTTTTGCCCTTTTATGTAAAATAATAAACCATTTTAATGCGACGAAAGTCTTTAAAGACAGCATTGTATTTTTGAGTTAAACCACACAGAAACAAAGGGCAGGGCCCCCAAAAAAAAGGCTAGC
Source organism: Conus ventricosus (assembly GCA_018398815.1). Classification (NCBI taxonomy): domain Eukaryota; kingdom Metazoa; phylum Mollusca; class Gastropoda; order Neogastropoda; family Conidae; genus Conus; species Conus ventricosus. Next base: position 38,581 of record JAFLJL010002672.1, read on the forward strand.
TTGACAGAGCTTTTTTTTTTTAAACAATTCCGTTCACTGAAAAATCATCAATAAAAAACAGGTTTCAGTTCCCTAAAATAGTTTATATAAGTTCTAAACAGTCCTCAGTTTCGCTAGGATCAACTAAAAATATTTTCTCGCTCCCAAATAAACTTCCTTTTTTTTTGTAAACTTGTTTCTTAAGGGTTTGCAAAATTTAAACAATGTACTCTAATAAAATAAAAAAGATAATTTTCTTATACCCACCGACCGCAGAGGCCACATCGGGGCTTCACCACTTTAAAAATCAACTCACCAGTCATTAAAAAAAAAAAAAAAAAAAAAAAAAAAAAAAAAAAAAAAACTTCACACATCTCTTAAATGAATCGCTAAAAACGAACCAGAACTTTGTTAAAAACCTTTTTTCCGAAAATCTCAAATCAATGAAAATTTAAATTTTCTCTCAAAAACCCAAGACACGTCAGGGGGGGGACATCCCTGAACGGATTTCATGGCCCCAAAAAATTTTTGTGTCCACATGGAATCCCAACCCCCCTAAAAAAAATTTTCTTTGGAGTGGCGCATGCTTGAAAACGGAGTTTTATCTTTAAAATAAAAAAGGGGGAAAAATAAATCCCGGTGGACCCGGCAAAACCGCCCTTGACCACCCACAAGATGGGAGGAAGTTTTTTGGTTTGGAGGGACTAAAGAGTTTGTTATTCTCTGTGTTAATCCTCCTGCCAACCCTCTCACATAATCTTTAAATTTTTGGGGTTTCCATCTGAGCAGGGTAAAGGTTGGACAGTTTCTCTCTTGGGGGCGTTCTTGGCTAAACGATAACCCTTTTGTTCCCGCCGATGCCCCAAAATGGGCCCAAAACCCCAACAAGATAAGTTGTAACCGTCCGCCTTCAACTTGCTAAAAAGTTCAAAAAAAATAAAAGGGAGCTAAAAGGTTTCGGGCCCCCTATGGCCTCCAAGCTGACAGCGAAACCGACAAACCCCGAAAGTCCCTCCTCGAAGAATTGGGGATTATCTTTAAAGCCTACAAGCATAAGTTCACAGAATAGACAAAGCCTGAATGTATATGTTCCAACAATATCGAGAAGGGGCCCCAGGGGAGTAGGCTGCGCGCCACTCCACCTCAGACTTGGAACCGTCAGTGAAAACTTTTGATAGGATGGGAAAATTTGGGAAAAGAGCTCGGGATACAAAGCCTTGTACCCAAGAGCTGTAACCCTTACAAAAACGCGAGATCAAAACGAATCTCTGTGAAAAAGGTCCATGAGTTTTCCGGAAACTTTGGGAAAAAACGGAAACACCCCATCATACTCATTCCGCACGTGAGGGGCTACAAACCCAAACGGCGGAATACATTTCGGGTTTGTTTTCAAACTTACTTTGGAACGGAGGGGCAAAAAAAAGTCAAAACGATTCTGCGTTCTAACATCGGATGTAATAATTCAAAGACAGTTTCCCTACTTTGGGCATGAAGGGTTCACCTCCTCTGCGTACAGGCGTACCAGGGGGGGTGCGGAAACCCTCCAAGACAGAGAGAAAACCCTTTATGGTGGATGGGGCCAAAGGTTTTTAGGTAAGATTCTTCGGGGCCGTACACAGCACAACCGTAGTCCCTTTGGAAAGACCAGGGCTCTGTAAGGGGCAAAAAATTTTCTTTTCACGCCCCAGTCGGTGTGTGCTACGACCCCAGAATATTCAGGGCCCTTTTTGGGAAGCATTTTTTGGTTTTTTAATAGGCTGAGAAAATTAAATTTTTGGGCAAAATGATCCCAGAAATTTGGCCTCTTTTTAAAAGTGGAATGGGGGATTTCCCACTTGAAGTTCCGGGTCGGAAAAAAATACGGAAATTATGGAGTGAAACACGGTTTTTGTAGCAGAAAAGGGAAACCTTTTTTATCCGCCCACCGAGGATTTTTTCTACGCAAAACTGGAGCCTGCGCTGGACACTCGGGAAGGTTCCATTGTAGACAGCAAAATCATCCACAAACAAAGAGCAGTCTGAACCCCGCTGACTGATTGAACAATGTTTTGATCTTAAATAAAAAGGGCAAGATATTTTCCCCCTGTGGAACACCCAACCCTCTCGTGGGCATCAGAGGATGGTGCCCAAACCCGGGCCTGAAAATGTCGTTCTGCCAAAAAATTTTTAAAAAAAGCGGGAAATGAACCCGAAAAACCCCAAAGTGGAATCTGAAGTATCCCCATTCCAGGGGACGTAGGCCCTTCTCAAATAAAAAAAATTTCCACTGCATGCTGTCTTTTAAAAAAAACTTCCAATGTAGATCCCGAAATCAATGGTCAACTGTACTACATGTTTGCGGGAAAACCCCACTGTTCTTTCGCCAAAAGGCCCTCGGTTTTTGAGTTTCCACTGACCTACATTTACCATTTTTTTCCCTCATTTACTGCACACTGGTCAAACATGGGACGGTATTAATGGGTAGAAGGATCTTTTTCCCGGGTTTGGGGTGGGGAAAAATGAGGCGTCCCCAAAGGGGGGAAGCAACCCGTAGTCCAACGGGTTGTAAACCTGTAACAGGATGTTCAGACCTTTTTTGCGGAAGATGTTTCAATATTTATAATTTATGTCATCTATACCTGAGAGAACGCTGCAAAAGAGTAAGGCAGATTCCTCTTTAATTAAAAGGAAATTTTAGTCTTCCCTGTTTCGGGGAAAAATTGCAGGGAGATTTTCTTTTTTGGGGTTTGTGTTTGACAAAAGTGCGATTTTTAGAAGAGGGGAATTTCTTTTCAATGTTAACAAGCAGATTAGCAACTGCTTTTTTTCTTTATTTAAAAACCGAAAACTTAATGGTCACGGGAAAAAGGGTTTTCTTCCCCTTTGATTTTTTTTAAAAGTTTCCACACTTTTTTTTTTAGAAGTTTTTGAGTCACCGAGCAAAGCTTCTCCCGGACCGACGTTTCTGATTTTTAAAAATTGTCTTGATTTTAGCACGGAGTTTTCTGATGGGGTCGAGCGTTTGGGGCCCAAGGTCGTTGGTAAACCTGACCTGAGCCCTTTTCTAACTTTAGAAAATTTTTTGGCATTCTGAATCGAACCAGGGGGTTTTTTTGGGATTTTAAGTTTATCGGGAAAACACGGGAAACAGGCTTTACACATTTTATTTTATTTATCATGTTCTGCTGGGGCCGACTCTGAAAAAATCAGTGTCCTGGAACTCCTTGGGAAAAGTGGCGCAAATAGATCCCCGTTTGCTTTCTTATAATTGAGATCTAGAGACAGAACTGTTCAGTTAATCAGGTTCAGAAGGACAGGGAATGTCCACTTCCGTGCAGATCGTCATGGACAGACCCCATAGTCCAGGACCCGCGAGGGGGCACAAACCGACAAATCTAAACACAAAGGGAAACCGTGGGAAAAATGGAGGTAAGTTCAGACCGTCGTTTAGACAACAAAATCTAAATCCAAAGGACACCCCCAATCAGCAGACCTCTGGATGACGAAAAAGGACTACCCCAAAGAGGGGGTTTTGACCGTTAAAGTCACCCAACAGCAAAAAAAGGGCGAGGAGTTCCTCTATCAGACGACAAGGTCCTGACGACAAACCGGACAGAAGGGAGAGATAAAGAGAAAAAAATTGTCACAGTCTTGTGGAAGTGACTCTCGCAGCTACAGCCTGAAGGAGGGAACAGAGTGACAGGACTATACAACAAAGTTTTGTGTAGGAGAAGGGCAACACCGCCCGACAGTCCCAACGTGGATGGTTGTGCAGGTTTCGAAAGAATATTAAAGCCAGAAAGAGTAAAGGTCTTCTGGCTTTGAATTTGAGTTTCTTGAAGAGCCACGACAGAAGGTTTTAGAGACTGACACAGAAGCTGCAGCTCCTCGAAGTTGGAATTTAGACCACGGATATTCCAATGGAATATTGTATTATCCATGTAATGAAACCTGTATATTGTTTGTAACAAATCAAGTACGAAGACAGTTTTCCCACACCCTGTAATCCCGCAGATAAGAGAACAGTGCGGATCTTTTGGCAGAAACTTCAAGCTATCCATCTATTTTTAATAGGTTATTTCTTCTTCATTTTAATAAGCCACATCTTTTAGCCTGTTTTCTTCAATGTTTAACTGGCATCACAAACCATAAAAACATGCATTTTTATTGGGGCGTTTCCGTCTGCTTTCTTGTGAATATTTATTTTTATACCATCTTGCCCTACCCTTTCTCCACTTCCAAACAATCTGTTGTTAAATGTGGATCTAAAATCCAGCCACAGCCCATATTTGGTTATTAAGTAGTCTTCGAGTCTTACATCATAAAGGCGAAGTTTTTTTACATACGCGATCAACTGCAGGATCTCTTTGCCTACCTCCAGCGAACAACTTTCTTATTTCATCAAAGTGTTGGTGAGGTAAAAGTCCGCGACCCGAATACAACTGATCAGACTTGCCATTTATTGCACAGTCAACCTTCTCAATTTTTGGATTATAAAACGCTTCTGATTCTCTATGAAAAGGAGTTGTTCCTTCAGTAAATAAGAACAAAATTCCTTTTAAAGACTTCAGAGACTGATTTAGATGTATGTTCCAAAGAGTGTCTCGCTTGTTTTTATTTTCTGTAGTGGAGTGTATAACTCTTTCATAATAAATAACTGTTTTATTTTTATACTGGGTTAAGATTGTTCTGGCCAGTTCAGGGTTAGTAACAACATCAAACTCAAGAGAAATGTCGCTGACTGTATATTTAGCTAAAGGGTCATCAGACAGAACAACAGAATCGCTCGGACTAAATGTCAGTTCATAAGTAAGTTTTTCTTTTAGTGCGCCTTGGTAATATGGCATATGCGTCTTTAACAACTCAAAATCTAGAGGGATGCAGAATCTGTTGCCAAATGCTTCTGCTACTGCCTCATCTTTAACAACATTCTTTGCATCCTCCGCTTTAAGCCTGTGCTTGAGACCGTTTGGGCTTTGTATTCCCTGATAAACTTTCTCTTTTCTTTCTTTTTTAGGTAGCCATAGATCAGAATAGAGGGCAAAAATGTCTGCCTCGTTTAGTACAAAGACTTCTCTACCCTCCAGTTTGATAACTATATGTTTAACGATTGCTCTGCCTAAATTAGCAACAACAGTAGCATTAGGATCTGCCGATGTAATATCTATTTTGAATGATAGTTTAGCAGTGCCTGGCATTATAACATCGTCAGCGCCAAGATCAGGGAACTTAACTATTAAAGTTTGTTCAGGCTGAACTGTTGATGGAGTATTTACACTAATTACAGTCTGCCTTATACCTTTTACACCATGGGGTTCCTTCTCTTTTCTGTATGGATCGAGGTCACAACGGTATGAGTTCATTTTTTATAAAACAAAAAAGAATATAAATAAAAAAATATGGATGAAGATTTTGACGCGCCTGATCCTTCTGAAGAAGAAAGAGATCTGCCAGGCCCTTCATTTGAAGAAGATGAAACAGAATTAGGTCCTTCATTGCGCGAAGAACTTGAAAGGGCAGAAGCAGGTTCTTCAATCCCTTCATTAGAAGAAGCAGAAACGCCCCCTTCAGTTAGTGCATCTCGTGCAGAACTATTAGCAAATAGAATTAACTCATTCTACATAAGCTTAGGACTAGAGCCGCCAGAAGGTCATAGTCCTTTTGATTTTAAGATGGATAAAAGCAACCATCTGTATGTAAGAACTGGTGGAGGAAATTTTGTAAGATTTTACTACAAGCCAGACTCAACTAAGTTTTTAAAACTAAGCACAATTAACAGAGGATTCCTGTTGCCGACCAAAGGCGATTGAACACTTAAATTTAAAGCCCGAGCTGTTAGTCTTTTACAGAACTTGGGCAAGAGCTGCCAACACAATCTGAAATAGAAATGACCCTCTTTCAAGATTTAGGACCAAGAATAAATGATGCGGCAACAGAAATTGAGACGAGTTTTAATGAGGAAACAGTCAGAAAAACATCAAAACAATTGACGATTCTCCATTGCCTATGCGTGAAATCCTGGGCTTAATGATCGCCTAAAGTCAATAAGGGGTGAACTAGAAAACAATTGGCAAACTTGGCGGAGCTAGATAGAGAGATAGAAGAAGAAAAAAATAAACTGGCTGATGCAGATGATAACAATTTAGGGCGAGAAGAAAAGGCTAGAATACAGCAGAAAATACAAGATTTAATGCTACAAAGGGCGGCCAGGTTAAAAGTGCTGCCCACTAACAGAGCGCAGCTAGCATCACAAACAAGTAGAATAAGAGAAACTATAAACAGATAAGATAAGATAAGATAATGTTGCTTAAAAGCCCAGCCGACCGCAGGGGGCCACATCAGGGCTGTCACCACGTTAAAATCAACTCACCAGTCATTTAAAAAAAAAAAAAAAAAAAAAAAAAAAAAAAAAAAAAAACGAACTTTCACACATCTCGTAAATGACATCGTCTACAAACGAACCAGAAACTTTGTTAAAAATCCTTCTTCCGTAAAATCTCAAATCAGATGAAAAATGTAATTTCTCTCAAAAACCCAAGGATCACGTCAGGGGGGACATCCCTGAACAGGATCTTCATGGACTCCGCTGTAAAATGTTTGTGTCTCACATCGTGCAAGTCCCAACACTCTAAAAAACATGTTTCATTGTGAGTGGTGCATGACATGGAATGCACCACGGAGCTTCTTCACTCTTTAAAAGGTAAGAGTGGGTAAAATACGAATGGCCGGTGTGCAGCCGGCACAGAACCGTTTCCTCTTTACGACCACCCGACGTAGATGGGAGGAAGTCTTTAAGGTTTGGACGGATCTGAAAGAGTTTGTTATCGTCTGTGTGTTCCAATCCTCCTGCCAGAGGTCTCCACATAATCGTTAATTTTGGTTTCACATCTGAGCAGGGATATAAGTGTTGGACAGTTTCTCTCTTTGGCGTTCTTGGCTAAACGATCAACCATTTCGTTCCCGCCGATGCCAACATGGCCAGGAACCCAAGCAAGAGTAATGTTGTAACCGTCCGCCTTCAACTTGCTAAAAAGTTCAAAAAAAGTAAAAGTTCTGGATGCTAAAGGGTTGCGGCCAGCTATGCCTCCAAAGCTGACAGCGAATCCGACAGAACCAGAAGTCCCTCCTCGAAGAATGGGAATTAACTTCAAAGCCAGTACTAGAGCAGTAAGTTCAGCAGAATAGACAGAAGCATCTGAATGTATATGTTCCAACAATATCTGAGAAGGAGCCCCAGGGCAGTAGGCTGCACAGGCCACTCCATCCTCAGACTTGGAACCGCCCAGTGAAAACTTTTGATGGGATGGGAATTTTGGAACAGAGCTCGGCATACAAAGCCTTGAAACGCCAGAGAGCTGGTAGACTCCTTACGGAAAGCTGCGAGATCAAAACGAATCTCGGGTGTGAAAAAGGTCCATGGAGGTTGATCCGGAAACTTGGAAAAATCGGAAACTACTCCCAGGTCTATACCTGCATATCCGCACTGAGGCTGCATACGAAGCCCAAACGGCGGAATACATTTCGGGTTTGTTTCAAACTTACTTTGGAACGGAGGGTCAAAAACACAGTCATAGGCAGGATTCTGCGGTTCTGAGAACAGTCGGATGTAATAATTCAAAGACAGTTTCAGCCTGCGGTTGGATAGTGAAGGTTCACCTGCCTCTGCGTACAGGCTGTACACAGGGTGGTGGGGAAACGCTCCAAGACAGAGACGAAGCCCTTGATGGTGGATAGGGTCCAAGAGTTTGAGGTAAGATGATCTTGCGGAGCCGTACACAGCACAACCGTAGTCCAATTTGGAACGGACCAGGGCTCTGTAGAGGTGCAACAAAGTTTTCTTATCAGCGCCCCAGTCGGTGTGTGCTACGACCCGCAGAATTTCAGTGCCTTTTGGCAAGCAGTTTTGAGGTTTTTAATATGGCTGAGAAAGTTAAGTTTTTGGTCAAAAATGACTCCCAGAAATTTGGCCTCTTTAACAGCTGGAATGGGAGATTTCCCTACTTGAAGTTCCGGATCGGAAAAAACTGACGGAAATTATGGAAGTGAATACACTGGGTTTTTGTAGCAGAAAAGTGAAACCGTTTTCATCTGCCCACCGATGGATTTTATCTACGCAAAGCTGGAGCCTGCGCTGGACACTCGGGTACAGGCTTCCAGTTGCGTAGACAGCAAAATCATCCACAAACAATGAGCAGTCTGAACCCTGCTGAACTGATTGAACAATGTTATTGATCTTGATGCTAAAGAGGGCAGGAGAAAGTATGCTCCCCTGTGGAACACCCAACTCCTGCTCGTGGACATCAGAGAGAGTGGTGCCAACCCGGACCTGAAACTGTCCTTCTGCCAAAAAATTTTGAATAAAAAGTGAAGATGACCTCGAAAACCCAGATCGTGGAGATCATGAAGTATCCCCGACTTCCAGGTAGTATCGTAGGCCTTCTCCAAGTCGAAAAAAATTGCCACAGCATGCTGTTTTGTTCAGAAAGGCATTCCGAAGTGTAGATTCCAGACGAATCAAATGGTCAACTGTAGACCGATGTTTGCGGAAACCACACTGTTCTTTCGCCAAAAGGCCATCGGTTTCGAGTTTCCACATGAGCCTAGCATTGACCATTTTCTCCATCAGTTTACAGACACAGCTGGTCAAAGCTATGGGACGGTAGTTTTGAAGGGTTAGAAAGATCTTTTCCAGGTTTGGGGATGGGAATAATGAGGGCTTTCCGCCAAGAGGGTGGAAAAAAACCAGTAGTCCACACATGGTTGTAGAACCTGTAACAGGATGTTCAGACCTTCTAGCGGAAGATGTTTCAATAGTTGATAATGTATGTCATCTATACCTGAAGAGGAATCGCTGCAAGAGAGTAAGGCAGATTTCAGCTCGTTAATGTGAAAGGAAGATTGTAGTCTTCCATGTTGTCGGATGAAAAGTTGCAGGGTGATTTTTCTTTAGGCTTGTTTTTGATAAAAGTGACCGATTTATTAGAAGAGGAGGAATTCTTTTCAATGGTTGAAGCAAGCAGATTAGCAACTGCTTTCTTCACTGTTATTAAAGAATCCGAAAACTTGAGATGGTTCACAGTGGGACAGGTGTTCTTCCCTTTGATTTTCTTAATAAATGTTCCACACTTTTTTCTTAGAAGATTGTGATGTCAGCCTGGAGCAGAAGCTTCTCCAGGACCGACGTTTACTGATTTTAAAAGTGTGTCTTGATTTAGCACGGAGTTTCTGATGGGCTCGAGCGTTGGACCCGAAGGTCGTTGGGTATACCTGACGCTTGAGCCCGTTTTCTAACTTTGGAAATTTGTTGGCATTCTGAATCGAACCAGGGTGTTTTTGGCATTTGAAGTTTGTCGGAAGACACTGGAATACAGGCTTTAGCACATTTAATCATAGTATTAGTCAGTGATTCAGCTGGGTCAGGACTCTGAAGAAAGTCAGTGTCCTGGAACTCCTTGGAAATAGTGGCTGCAAATAGATCCCAGTTTGCTTTCTTATAATTTAAATGCTGAGAGACAGAAAACGTGTTCAGTTATTACAGGTTGTAGAAGGACAGGGAAATGGTCACTTCCGTGCAGATCGTCATGGACAGACCACTCATAGTCCAGGACCAGCGAGGGGTCACAAACCGACAAATCTAAACACGAAAGTGAACCTGGGGAAGAATGGAGTAAGTTGCAGATCCGTCGTTCAGACAACACAAATCCAAATCCGAAAGGACATCCTCAATCACAGACCTCTGGATGACGAACCGTACTACCCCAAAGAGGGTTTTGACCGTTAAAGTCACCCAAGCAAAAAAGGTCGAGGGAGTTCCTCTATCAGACTGACAAGGTCCTGACGACAAACCGGGACAGAAGGTGAGAGATAAAGAGAACAGATTGTCACAGTCTTGTGGAGAGTGACTCTCGCAGCTACAGCCTGAAGGGAGGTAGACAGAGTGACAGGACTATACAACAAATTTTTTGTGTAGGAGAAGGGCAACACCGCCCGACAGTCCCAACGGGATGGTTGTGCAGGTTTCGAAAGAATATTAAAGCCAGAAAGAGTAAAGGTCTTCTGGCGTTGAATTTGAGTTTCTTGAAGAGCCACGACAGAAGGTTTTAGAGACTGACACAGAAGCTGCAGCTCCTCGAAGTTGGAATTTAGACCACGGATATTCCAATGGAATATAGTATTATCCATGGTGCAGAGGGCGAACAGGAGAGAGATCAGGTCATCTCCTCCTCAACATCTGCTGCTAAAGCTGTAAATTTGTTGCTTAATTTCACGGGACTATCTGCAGACCTGCTGCAGACTTGCCAACAGGTGAAGTAGGTCTGGGTTTGGAGACGGTGGAGGTTTCTTCCTTATCTCCACCATCTCCACACGGGGTTGAACTCCCTTGCCCGCATGGGCACTGGACAGAGGAGTTCGAGGTCGGGGTGCTGGTTTTTTAATCTGCCCAGCAGCAGATGTTGTAGACTGCTGGGCAGTCTGAGGGGTGGCGGATTTTTTGCCTCCACCGGGGGCAGTCACTTTGGTTGGGAAGGTGGTGGACTTGCTACCACCAGAACTGACAGATCGTACTTGCAATGTTTTCGAAAACGTAAAGTTATCAGTCTGACAGCAGACTGACCGAGTTGAAACTGTAGGAACTTTCTTACGGCCGAAGCATACGAAGAAGCTGTCGGCGACTGACTGCCCACAACCTGCTTGCGGGCTTCAAAAAAGGAGATCTTCTTTTCTGTCTTAACCCTTTGTATTGCAGATTCCTGAATCCACAGAGGACAATTCCGTGAAGAGGAGGGATGGTCGCCACCGCAGTTTGCACAATGTGCCGGATCTTTACACGGCCCATCATGGGTTGCCTTGCAGCAAATACCACACACCTCCTGCCCAGAACAACGGTCTCTGACAGGGCCCAAACTTCTGGCATCGGAAGCACCTCAACGGGGACGGAACGTACAAATGAACCCGGACAATCAGGTAGCCGACTTTGATGACCGGAGGCAGCACAGGGTTGCAGAATGTCAGAAAGAGGGTGTTGATGGCCACTCTTTCTGCACCCTTCTTGATAGTCACCCTGCGCACCTCCGTCACACCCTGGGATGCCAGCTCCGTTTTGATTTCTGCCCCTGAAACACCTGATAATTCCCTGCAGCGAATCACTCCTTTTGATGAATTTAATTGTTTGTGGGGAGTTACCCTGATCTCCCTGTCCACAAGTTTCGTTGCCTTCAGCAGCTGTTCAGATTGCTTTTGTGACTTGCATTGAATAAGAAAGGAACCATTCCTCAACCTCTTGATGGACCGAGGGTCACCCGCTATACCTTGAAAGCCCTTTTGGATAGCAAAAGGGGTCAAAGCTGAAAGGGGTCTTTCTTGCTCCGTTCCTTCCATAACGAGATAAGATAAGATAATGTTGCTTATAGCCCAGCCGACCGCAAAGGGCCACATCAGGGCTGTCACCACGGGTAAAATCAACTCACCAGTCATTTAAAAAAAAAAAAAAAAAAACCACTTTCATACATCTCATTAAATGACATCGTCTACAAACGCACCAGAAACTTTGTTAAAAATCTTCCTTCCGTAAAATCTTAAATCAGATGAAAAATGTTAATCTCTCTCAAAAAATCAAGATCACATCAGGCGGGACATCCTGAACAGATCTTCATGGACTCCGCTGTAAAAATGTTTGTGTCTCACATCGTGCAAGTCCCAACACTCTAAAAGAACATGTTTGATGGTGAGTGGCGCATGACAGGAATGCACCACGGAGCTTCGTCACTCTTTAAAAGGTAAGCATGGGTAAAATACGAATGGCCGGGGTGGCAGCCGGCACAAACCGTTTCCTCTTTGCGACCTCCCGACGTTTGGGTGGGAGGAAGTCCTTAAGGTTTGGACGGATCTGAAAGAGTTTGTTACTCGTCTGTGTGTTCCAATCCTCCTGCCAGAGGTCTCTCACATAATCGTTAATTTTGGGTTTCACATCTGAACAGGGATATAAATGTTGGACAGTTTCTCTCTTGTGGCGTTCTTGGCTAAACGATCAACCATTTCGTTCCCCGCCGATGCCAACATGACCAGGAACCCAAGCAAGAGTAATGTTGTAACCGTCCGCCTTCAAGTTGCTAAAAAGTTCAAAAAAAAGTAAAAGTTCTGATGCTGAAGGTTTTCGGCCAGCTATAGCCTCCAAAGCTGACAGCGAATCCGACAGAACCAGAAAGTCCCCCTTCGAAGATTGTGATATTATCTTCAAAGCCAAAACCAGAGCAGTAAGTTCAGCAGAATATACAGAAGCATCTGAATGAATATGTTTCAACAGTATCTGAGAAGGAGCCCCAGGCAGTAGGCTGCACAGGCCACTCCCTCTTCAGACTTGGAACCGTCAGTGAAAACTTTTTGATAGGATGGGAATTTGGAACAGAGCTCAGCATACAAAGCCTTGTACGCCAGAGAGCTGGTAGACTCTTTGCGAAAAGCTGCAAGATCGAAACGAATCTCTGGTGTGAAAAAGGTCCACGAGGTTGATCCGGAAACTTGGAAAAATCGGAAACTACTCCCAGTTCTATACCTGCATTTCCCCACGTGAGGCTGCATACGAAGCCCAAACGGCGAATACATTTCGGGTTATTTTCAAACTACTTTGGAACGGAGGGTCAAAAACACAGTCATAGGCAGGATTCTGCGGTTCTGAGAACAGTCGGATGTAATAATTCAAAGATAGTTTCAGCCTGCGGTTGGACAACGAAGGTTCGCCCGCCTCTGCGTACAGGCTGTACACAGGGGTGGTGCGGAACGCTCCAAGACAGAGACGAAGCCCTTGATGGTGGATAGGGTCCAAAAGTTTGAGGTAAGAGGGTCTTGCGGAGCCGTAGACAGCACAACCATAGTCCAGTTTAGAACGGACCAGGGGTCTGTAGAGGTGCAACAAAGTTTTCTTATCAGCGCCCCAGTCGTGTGTGCTACGACCCGCAGAATATTCAGTGCCTTTTGGCAAGCAGTTTTGAGGTTTTAATATGGCTGAGAAAGTTAAGTTTTTGGTCAAAAATGACTCCCAGAAATTTGGCCTCTTTAACAGCTGGAATGGGGAGATTTCCCTACTTGAAGTTCAGGATCTGGAAAAAACTGACGGAAATTATGGAAGTGAATACACTGGTTTTTGTAGCAGAAAAGGTGAAACCGTTTTCATCCGCCCACCGATGGAATTTATCTACGCAAAGCTGGAGCCTGCGCTGGACACTCGGTACAGGCTTCCAGTTGCGTAGACAGCAAAATCATCCACAAACAATGAGCAGTCTGAACCCTGCTGAACTGATTTCACAATATTTTTGATTTTAATACTAAAGAGGCAGGAGACAGTATGCTCCCCTGTGGAACACCCAACTCCTGCTCGTGGACATCAGAGAGAGTGGTGCCAACCCGGACCTGAAACTGGTCCGTTCTGCCAAAAAATTTTGAATAAAAAGCGGAAGATGACCTCGAAAACCCAGATCGTGGGGATCATGAAGTATCCCCGACTTCCAGGTGGTATCGTAGGCCTTCTCCAAGTCGAAGAAAATTGCCACTGCATGCTGTCCCGTTTAAAAAAAGCGTTCCTAAGTGTAGATTCCAGACGAATCAAATGGTCAACTGTACTACGATGTTTGCGGAAACCACACTGTTCTTTCGCCAAAAGGCCATCGGTTTCGAGTTTCCACATGAGCCTAGCATTGACCATTTTTTTCCCTCAGTTTACAGACACAGCTGGTCAAAGCTATGGGACGGTAGTTTGAAGGGTTAGAAAGATCTTTTCCAGGTTTGGGGATGGGAATAATGAGGGCTTTCCGCCAAGAGGTGGAAAGCAACCTGTAGTCCACACGTGGTTGTATACCTGTAACAGGATGTTCAGACCTTCTTGCGGAAGATGTTTCAATAGTTGATAATGAATGTCATCTATACCTGGAGAGGAATCGCTGCAAGAGAGTAAGGCAGATTTCAGCTCGTTTAATGTGAAAGGAAGATTGTAGTCTTCCATGTTGTCGGATGAAAAAATTGCAGGGTGATTTTTCTTTAGGGCTTTGTTTTTGACAAAAGTGACTGATTTATTAGAAGAGGAGGAATTCTTTTCAATGGTTGAAGCAAGCAGATTAGCAACTGCTTTCTTTTCTGTTATTAAAGAATCCGAAAACTTGAGATGGTTTTACAGTGGGACAGTGTTCTTCCCTTTGATTTTCTTAATGATGTTCCATACTTTTTTCTTGAAGTTTTTGATGTCAGCCTGGAGCAGAAGCTTCTCCAGGACCGACGTTTACTGATTTAAAAGTGTGACTTGATTTGGCACGGAGTTTTTGATGGGCTCGAGCGTTGGGACCCGAAGGTCGATGGTATATCCTGACGCTGAGCCCGTTTTCGAACTTTGGAAATTGTTGGCAGTCTGAATTGAACCAGGTGTTTTTGGCATTTGAGTTTATCGAAGACACTGGGATACAGGCCTTAGCACATTTGATTATAGTGTTAGTCAGAGATTCTGCTGGATCCGGACTCTGAAGAAAAGCAGTGTCCTGGAATTCTTTAGAAATAGAGGCTGCAAATAGATCCCAGTTTGCTTTCTTAAAATTTAGATGCTGAGAGACAGAGACGTGTTCAGTTATTACAGGTTTGTAGAAGGACAGGGAAATGGTCACTTCCGTGCAGATCGTCATGGACAGACCACTCATAGTCCAGGACCAGCGAGGGTCACAAACCGACAAATCTAAACACGAAAGTGAACCTGTGGAAGAATGAAGGTAAGTTCAGATCCGTCGTTCAGACAACACAAATCCAAATCCGAAAGGACATCCTCAATCAGCAGACCTCTGGATGACGAACCGGTACTACCCCAAAGAGGGTTGTGACCGTTAAAGTCACCCAACAGCAAAAAAGGTCGAGGAAGTTCCCCTAACAGACTGACAAGGTCCTGACGACAAACCGGGACAGATGGAGGTAGATACAGAGAACAGATTGTCACAGTCTTGTGGAGAGTGACTCTCGCAGCTACAGCCTGAAGGGAGGTAGACAGAGCGACAGGACTATACAACAAAGTTTTGTGAAGGAAAAAGGGCAACACCGCCCGACAGTCCCCAACGTGAAGGTTGTGCAGGCTTTGAAAGAATATTAAAGCCAGAAAGAGTAAAGGTCTTCTGGCTTTGAATTTGGGTTTCTTGAAGAGCCACGACAGAAGGTTTCATAGATTGACATAGAAGCTGCAGCTCCTCGAAGTTGGAATTTAGACCACGGATATTCCAATGGATTAGTATTTATCCATGGTGCAGAGGGCGAAAAGGAGAGAGATCAGGTCATCTCCTCATCAGCATCTGCGGCCAATGGAGTGAACTTATTTTGTAGTTTCACTGACTGTGTTGGTCTTTGGTCCCGCTGGCAGACTTGCCCGCAGTGACAAAAGGGCCCGGATTTTGGAGATGGTGGAGGTCTGGATTTGGGAGATGGTGGAGGTTGTTTTCTCATCTCCACCGTCTCCACATGGGTGGAACTCCCTTGCCCGCACGGGCACTGGACAGAGGAGTTCGAGGGGAAGCTGTGGTTTTTTAATCTGCCCAGCAGCAGATGTTGTAGACTGCTGGGCAGTCTGAGGGGTGGCGGATTTTTGCCTCCACCAGGGCAATCATTTGGGTTGAGAGGTGGTGGACCTACTTCCACCAGAGTTGACAGTTCGGACTTTCAGTGTCTTCGAGAACGTAAAGTCATCAGTCTGACAGCAGACTGATCGAGTGGAAACTGTGGGAACTTTCCGTACAGCGAAGCATAAGAAGAGGCTGTCGGCGTCTGACTGCCCACAACCTGCTTGCGGGCTTCAAAAAAGGAAATTTTCTTTTCAGTCTTTAGTCTTTGAATGCGGACTCCTGAATCCAAAGAGGACAGTTTCTGGAAGAGGAGGGATGGTCGCCACCGCAGTTAGCACAATGTGCCGATCTTGACACGGCCATCATGGGTTGCCTTGCAGCAAACACCGCATACCTCTTGCCCTGAACAGCGGTCCCTGACATGGCCAAACTTCTGGCACCTGAAGCACCTCAATGGGGACGGCACATAGACTGAACATGAACATTTAGGTAACCAACCTTGATGACCGGAGGGACACAGGGTTGCAGAAGGTCAGAAAGAGGGTGTTGGTGGCCACTCTCTCTGAACCCTTCTTTAACGTCACCCTGCGCACCTCCGTCACAAACCTGGGACGCCACTCCGTTTTTATTTCCGCCTCTGAAACACCCGCCAGATCTCTGCATCTAATCACACCTTTGGATGAATTTAATTGCTTATGGGGAGTCACCCTGATCTCCTATCCACAAGCTTTTTTGCCTTCTGCAATGTTCGGATTGCTTCTGTGATCGACATTGAAGAAGAAACGAACCATTCCTCAATCGTTTTATGGACCTAGGTTCACCTGCTATACCAAGAAAGCCCTTTTGTACAGCAAAAGGGCTCAGAGCTGAAGAGGTCTTTCCTGCTCTGTCCCTCCACCACGAGCCAGGAAGCCCAGAATCCTGTCCTCTGTCTTACCTCACTGTCAGAATCACTATCCGTTTCAAATTCCCCTGAAATAGGGGAGACTGCCTTCCTCTTCCTTTTGGGGGGGTAGTTTTTTGAAGAAGTCATATTTAATTTATTGTAATTCATCCCTCCCTTACCCACCCACCTTGGAGTCCAACTAAGGGGCCAGGGCCAAGAAACCAATGTCTTGACCCCTTCCAGGCTTCGGGAGAGACATACGACAAGCAGAAGCAACCAACCCTATCCCCCTGATCATGCTCAACTCCGGGAACAGAGAGCTGAGCACTGCAGGGGTTTACTTGGCCACTGGGGAACTGCCCGTCTTGACCCAACCCCAAGAAGGGGAGCCGATTAGTACACTCGGCCAAAGTGTACTCCCTGTCTAGGAGAGGTCCGAGCCAAAGTGATGTGTTGAGAGCGCTGGCCCTCTCAATCACCAGGATCTCATTCCCCTCCGACACAGGTCGCACCGCACGGCAAACGCGGCGGATCTTAAGGAGACCACAGAGAGAAAAGGAGTGTGGAAAAGAAGAAATTGAAGGGAGACGAAGATAGAAAAGGGCCAAATAAGGGAGAAAACAAGAAAAGGAGAAAGGCGGGTTACTGTTAGTCAGGATCCTCACCCTTAGCCTATCTGACATGGGAAGCCCTACCAGGGGCATCAACTCCTTACCACGTTACGCTTAGGCCAAACAGCATCTGCACCTCTCAGGCCTAGAAGCAGTGTGAAAAAACAGCCTATCTCCAAGTATTGATGCCCCCGCCAGCAAAGCCTAAGGGATCACTGGACCACGCAAACCCTCCGACCACGACAAGGTCGCAACCCCCCGGAGGGACTATAAACAGAATACGTTATGAAAACACTACGCTAGCTGAAAGAATAAGGACTCTGTTCAGGGAACAGGGGATTACAATAGTTAGTATGTTAACAGCTGTTGGGTTTGCTATCTCTACACTCGTTTATGCTTTAACTGGCAGTGCACCAACCGGCCAGTAGCTCCTCCAACACCTCAGCCCGTAAAAGTTGGATTAGAAAACAATTACATCATCTAGCCAACCTATTAAAGAAGTTAGCGACCAAAGCGCTTGATGCTCTGCCTGGCATAATAGGTAGTGTTGTTAGTTGGGTTTTGTCTACTATAGGCAAAGTTGCTGGTTATATGGCTGACCATCTGTGGACGTTAGGAGTGCTAGCTGCTGGATTAATTTTTAGTGAAATAAAGTATAGCTAATCCAGTAAAAGTTAAAAACACAACGAGGGCTGTCTTTTCGCTAGTGTGACTGTCAGTGTGAGGTAGATCAACAGGTGGAGTGCTTTCTGGGCTTCTTTCTGGGCTGCTTTCTGGCTGTGGAACGCGTATAACTGGATCGCTTTCTGGTTCTTCAGGACTGGTACTTTTTTTAAATAGATGGAGCAGGCCTTGTGTTTAAGCCTTGATTGTGCCCTAAGTTTTGGGCGTCTCCAGCTATGAGGATTTCATTGTTATAATTCTGTATCATACCAATCTGTAGTCTAAGGTCAGAGGGTAGCATGTATAATCCATGGCCTACAACAAAGTCAACCTTTGACCTAGCGTGTGCAAAGAACATCTTGATACCTTTGTATGCTGGCAGGCAAAGCAACAGCAGAGTTAATAGCATCTTCTAAATTAGCTAGAAATTGTTTTCTGGCATCAAAGCCTGAGATTGATCCACTATGCTAGACTTAGTCTGTGCTTGCGCTCCTAATAGACACCAAACGTATGTCCTTATGGAGTCATTGAGTCTTTGCACTCCTGGCATTGTTAAGCCTTCACTTTCATCTAAGATAAATGTTGCCCAAGCATTAGATGTTTTGTTCAATTAACCTAATCGAACTGTTTGTTTGGTTAAGAATGTGCCAGGCATAGCATAATTATATTCTCTTTGTACCCACAAATACAGTGTGCCTAACCC
>JAFLJL010002673.1:0-2500 GCA_018398815.1 Conus ventricosus
CCTCCTCCATACAAAAAAAAACCAAAAAATGGGAAGTTAAAAACAAACTTAAAAATAAGGAATAAAATAAATTTTAAAGTGAAAGAAAATTCACATGCGGTGCAAACAAAATATTCACTCGCGTAGCAGAAGTCAAGTCACCTTCCCAAAAGAAACAAAAGAACACCCCAAATGACACCCCCCCCCCCCAACAAAAAAAAACAAAAAAAATTAACAATAAATAAATAAATAAATAAAAATAAAAAAAAATAGGAAGGAAAAAGACAAGCATATAATTAAGTAAAAAAAAAAAAAAACCTAAATGTGCAACTGAGCTTATTTTTTTGTTCTCCCAATTTCCCCAGCGTTTTTTGCGTTGACCTGTATTTTTTTTTTTTTTGGGGGGGGGGGATAAAAGTGTTCTGGGGAAAAAAATGACCCTTGCTGTGATGAATGCACTTGACCTGATTCAATGCATGTGTTTTTAATTGATTTGTTCCTGTAATGATGACATAAATCAGAGAGAGAGAGAAGAGAGGAGAGAGAGAGAGAGAGAGTGAGAAGAGAGAGAGAGAGAGAGAGAGGAGAATCTTATCCCCCCCCCCCCCCCAAAAAAAAAAAAAAAAAAAAAAAACTTTTCGCATAATGATTTCCAATCACTGCTTAAATAGCCCGCTTTTTCATTTCTCAGAAGAAAAAAATAACTCTGGCACTTAATTTTTTTTTACTCCTATTTTAGGTTTTTTGTCTTGCAATTATCAATATAAACACATTGACATAACTAATAAGCATAGTTTTGGTGTTTGGTGTGTTTTAGTCGCTCAAATGTATGCGTCCCCATATGGGGACGCTAGGATCGAAAGGGTACAGGTTTACATGAACAACACAATAATGAATAACATCTCAAATATAAGTTTTATTGTCTTCAATACTTGTTTATGCATCTTTGCATGACATGTAAGGTTAAAGTACACATTTGAAGAATATATCCTGTCAAAAGAATAATGGGAAAAAAAAAACAGAGAAAGAAGGTTGCATTACCTTCAGCACATTACAGAAAACCATGCTTCACATGTACCAGCGATTTTCATTCTAACAGTGACCAGTGGAGTGGATTACAGAGTCTGTATGGCCATTTCCTTCTTTTTTACTTCGTGTGATAGTGCATGAAGCACTTGTCATGCAGCCCAACATTGCATTTTGAGCACATCTCCGTGCTTTTTTCCCACACGCCGCGCAGCGACGCTGAGTTGTGCGCCTTTGAATGAGATGGTTTTTGCCATCAAATCTTTACGGCATTTGGAACTCTCTTGTCAGTGCGAGGGGTGCGACCTAGAGGCCGTCCTGGATTTGGCTTCTGGGATTTCATGACGTATGCCATTGCAATGGCACGCCCGGAACCCAAGCAAGTCCAAGGGAGAGTCTTTTGCAGCCGGAGTTGCCCGGTACAAGTTGCCAGGCTTGCTGGACACTCATGTCAAGGCAGTAGCAAAAGATTGCCCACCACCATTTCTTTGATCGGATGGCCACTCTGTATTTGTCAACGTTTTGGTCCATCCTGTCCACCCTCCCATCGTCTTATTGTAATGGGAAATGACGGCGGGTTGAGGAATCTGGACTCGCTTGTGTTCAGACCGGACCACCTACTGGCAATCTGTACTGGATACACACCAACTTTGTTTGAAACCACATTGACAACATTGTTGTCGTTCCAACGAACAACAATGGCCCCCACTGTTGTTGTCAGTTCTGAAGTCGTATGTGCCCCTCTTTTCTTTTTGCATTGCTGCAACAGAGACAACTGGGCAATCCTCAATCCGGTTGGACCTTATTGTACCCGTACAGCCAATTCCCTTTTTGGACAAGCAGTCCACTAGTTTGAGGGATGTGAATAAATTGTCAAATGTGAGATGGAAAGCATCTTTTGGTTCGGTTTCCGTATGCTGGTCTTCTGCCTGCTGTCGTTTGTGAGCTCAGCAATCAAATCGACCACAACGGAACCGCCCATCCCAAGACCAGGGTACTCAGCTGTTGCCTGTCGTCCCTTTGCCCCCTGGTAGGGTTCAAACTGGACCACGTACCCGAGCGAAGTGGTCAGTACCCACATTTTGAACCCGAAGCGGATGGGTTTTCCTCTGATAAATTGTTTCGCACCATGGCGACCAAAGTAGGGAATCATACTTTCATCTATGCTGAGGTTTTGTTCTTTCAGAAAATAGGTCAGGCATCTTTTATTGATCATAGCAAGGAGTGGCCTCAGTTTTACTCATTTTGTCATCTGTATCCAAGTTAGTGTTGTCCCGAACATGGCAGTACTTTTATGATCTCATCAAAGCGATCTCTGGTCATTGACCCTGCAATTGCCGCGTTTCGAACATCAGGATCATTGGACCAATACATGCGCCTTCTAGGAACAGTTGAGTATCCTGAAATCAAAAGAATTGCCCAAAAAAGTACGAATTTCATCCTTGGACACTGCAAAAGAATGGTTTCCTTTGAATGCTGCGTAGACTTCACTTTG
>JAFLJL010002673.1:10000-15000 GCA_018398815.1 Conus ventricosus
TCTGGATGGCTTTCTTTACTTCCTCTATTGTAATTCCAGCGTCCAGAATAGGGTCAAATGCCCTATCAGAGACATCCAGTTTTAGATGGTCCGCATTCTGGACAAAACCAAGGTTTAACAAGTGTTCAAAATGGTTAAACCACTGATCCTGTGAAATAGTATTACTTACTTGGGAACGACTGCGATACTTATTGATTCAGACCAAAAGGCCTGAGAATCATCTACTACTTGCATTAAGCAGTTAATGCGTTCAGTTTTAAAACTACGTTTCTTCATGTACTTAAGTTGATTGTATTCTCTCCTCATTAGTACATAGGCACATTTATCAGCTGGATCTCCAGATCTCTTAAAAATGGTCAAGCCTTCCGAACTCCCATTTGTTGTTTTGACATTCGTCATCAAACCAAGATTTTCTCACAACCCTGCTTTTTGAAGAACGATTTTGGCGCATACAAGCGCTGGCATTCATTAAACAATTAGTAAATTCATACAGTGCTCTGTTAACACAAGCATCAATCATATTGGCAGCATATTCTAGATTGCTGCAAAACATGTCGATAGTACTATTATATATGTATTCTGATAATCTATCCCTTTTCCACACAGTTACATTTTCTGAGATAGGTAGAGGTGACAATGTGTTTTGCCTGTAATTTCTAACAGGATTGGCATGTACTCTGATTCTACCCTGCTACCTACAGAAAAGTTCACAACGTTGTCTAACAAATCGTTAGAAATAAGGCAATAATCTATGACACTACACCCATGGGAAGATACAAATGTAAAAATCACGACTAAAGCTACCTCTGTTGTACCCATTCAGAATACAAAAATCAAAACAAGCACACAAATTCAATACATTTTCTCCAAAAGCATTTAACATTGTATCCTAGACAAACGTGTTTTCTTGAAAAACGGGGTCGAATTGGAAGGATCAGTTAGCAGATCAGTATGTGACCACGTTACTTGGAGGTCTGCTGTCCTTGCATTAAAAGTCCCCGCAACATATCAGCTGAGCCTGTGGATAACGGTTTGTCAAGTCCAGGATGCAGTGTTCTATGGCGTCAATGGTGGCAAGTGAAATTAGATGATTGGTAATGCACTGAACCAGAAGAGGACATAAACAAATATTAACAGAATGTCATTGTCCCCACAAAGCATGCTTTTAGACATCTTAATACACACCACGTGATCGGTATTAACTTTAATTGATGTAATGTGCTTACTAAGTATTTTATTGACTATAATAGAAGTCCTCCAGACCTACGTCCCATAAATGAATGTTTAATGGCTTTTGTCCTGAATTTCATGTAACCATTGAAGACACCACCAAGTCGAACATATCATCTAGGTACGTTTCATCAAACACACAATATCAAACTTTTGTACAAAAAGAAGAAAATCAGTATCTGCCAACTTACTGGCCAAACCATCTATGTTCCAGAGAGACAGGACAAGTTCTTGAGTGTCCACAAAATGTAACGGGCCGGTGTCGTATATAATACTGTCGCTCATAAAATCGTGTCGCAGCGACAGTATTTCCCGGGAAATACTGCTTTTATGGACAGCTACAATATTCTATGGGACATTTTTCGTGAAAAGTTGTCGCGCGAACATTTTTTTCCAGCAATTATTGTCGCTGCAACAATATTTCACGTGAAATGCTATCGCTGCGATACAATTCCACGGCGACAGTATATATACGACACCGGCCGAATCCCTATTTGTTAGAATGTCAACAGAAGAGCCATCTTTGTCTCTGAACTTGAACTTCTCAGTAAGCCGTGTCTGTTTGCTTCTGTCATTGAGTCTGCTTTGTTTGCTTTTGTTTCTGTTGTGTCTGCGTGTGAGTGGAGCTCTTTGCGTGTTGGGTTTGAAGTTTCGTTTTCATGGTGATGCTGGTAGACATCAGACCCTGGCTGGGATCACCTGGAGTGGCAGTGGCACAACCGTGCACGTCACCACCAGTGATCACACTGATGCGTTGAGGTACAGACTGCGGCTGACATTTCTGGACTGGTCCACCAGGCAGGGGTCAGGCTGGAGGTGGGATGACGATGGGAGGTGGGATACGATGGAGATGGATGACGATGGCAGGTGGGATGACGATGGGGGTGGATGACGATGGGAGGTGGGATGACGATGGGAGTGGGATGACGATGGGAGATGGGATGACGATGGGAGGTGGGATGACGATGGGAGATGGATGACGATGGGAGGTGGGATGACGATGGAGGTGGATGACGATGGAGATGGGATGACGATAGGAGGTGGATGACGATGGGAGGTGGATGACGATGGGAGGTGGGATGACGATGGGGGTGGATGACGATGGGAGGTGGGATGACGATGGGAGGTGGGATGACGATGGGAGTGGGATGACGATGGGGGGATGGGATGACGATGGGAGGTGGGATGACGATGGGAGGTGGGATGACGATGGAGATGGGATGACGATGGGAGGTGGGATGACGATGGGAGGTGGGATGACGATGGGAGATGGGATGACGATGGAGGTGGATGACGATGGGAGATGGATGACGATGGGAGGTGGGATGACGATGGGAGGTGGGATGACGATGGGAGATGGGATGACGATGGAAGGTGGATGACGATGGGAGGTGGGATGACGATGGGAGGTGGATGACGATGGGAGATGGGATGACGATGGAGGTGGGATGACGATGGGAGTGGATGACGATGGGAGATGGGATGACGATGGGGAGATGGGATGACGATGGAGGTGGGATGACGATGAGAGATGGGATGACGATGGGAGGTGGGATGACGATGGGAGATGGGATGACGATGGGGTGGGATGACGATGGGAGATGGGATGACGATGGAGGTAGGATGACGATGAGGTGGGATGACGAGGGAGATGGATGACGATGGAGGTGGGATGACGATGGGAGGTGGGATGACGATGGGAGGTGGATGACGATGGGAGTGGGATGAGGATGGGAGGTGGGATGCGATGGAGGTGGGATGACGATTGGAGATGGGATGACGATGGAGGTGGGATGACGATGGGGCATGGGATGCGATGGTAGGGTAGCATGCTTGGGGGCTTCTGAAGACTGGCTTTCTACGGCGAAAACGTGACTGGTGGGCTGTGGAATGGTGCTGTCAGGCTTACAGCGGGTGTGCCTGGTTGCCTCTTTTCCTGAACTGAGGTTCGGCAAGTGTTTGCCTTCTTTAGAGGACTCAGCCGAGTGGGGGATAAACGGGAATAATGGGAGGAGGTGGGCTGATCTGTTGACAGGGAATGAACAGCGGGTCTGTTCCTGCCCCAGCTGTCGTCATGTCCCTGAATAATCCCCATGCACCGCTGCTGACTGCAGTGCCGCACTCTCTTTACACTCGTTAGAATTCACCCTGCTTCTGGTTCCGCGTTCTAGCAAGGTTCTATCCCAACGCTGTCACCTGGTGTGTATGAACTGGCATTGTAATTGTCAGTACATTTCGGGTCGCTGCGAGTCTGAGTAGCAGTGTATTGAGACTGAGTACTTCTGCTGGATAAGATTGGACTTATCTGCCTGTTCCGTTGTCTGATTGATCGCCTTGTTAAGGGTGGGGAATTCACTCCAAGTCAACAGCAGAGGGGGGCAAAGGGGAATCCCCTTTTGGGCTGTCCAGTGTGATTTGTACTGTGATCTGTTCTGCCATGACTTTAGTTGAGAACTTTCTGGGCATTTCTCCCTCGAAATCCATCCTTGTATTTCCTTGTTGCATTGAAACAGAGTTGACCTCTGAAAAAATAAGCCTGTCTCCTTCCCTCTGTGATGTTTCAGTGCAATGTACTGCCGTCTGGTGAGGTCCGCGGCCACACGGATGCCTTCTTCATCCGCCATTTCTTCTCTGTGCTCTTTATCTTGCAGCACTGACAGTTTGTCTGGCCAGTGATGAAGAGCGGCAATCAACGGCCGGGGACGGGCGGAATCGCCTGTGGGGTACGACATCGGTGCGCACTGTCCACGCCACTGCAGCTCCATGTCTTAGAGGGGTAGAACGTTTCAGCAGCTGAACGACCTTTCCGGGTGCATGCACGTAATCTTCGTTTGGCCTTCAGCAACATTTGAAAAATTTGACATTTGTTCCTTTTCGAAAAAATTCTAACCTATCCACATCATGTCGAGAGTGTCAAATGCCGTCGACAAATGTTCCTGCTGGTCATACCGTGTCACATGTACTTTGAATATAGTGACACTGGTCTGCAGACTGGCCACTTTCTACTTCACTGATCGTTTTCTGTCTGCAGACTGTCGCACCACGTATGCAATGAACCGACATCAGCACAAACGGCAGCATGATGTTGTTGTATCTGCTGAATTGTGTCAGAACTTCATCGGTTGTGACGTACGTGAATGGCATTTGTTAGAGCTGTGATAGGAGGCAGCGTTGGGAACGGGGGGGGAACGCGCGGAAACGGAAGGCCTGACATCGTAACTGGAAAGATTGCGACGTTGGACAATACCTGTTGATTCTTGTCCTGCCGTCGACACAACCTTCCCGCGACTGGTCCTGGGTTACTTTCCACGTCCATGCACATCAGCAGAATTTGAAAGAAACACCGCCGCTAAGGCTGAAGCACAACGCCCCCAATTTATGAGGGGCTGTGTTGACTGAATCCGAGTAGGAGTAGTGCATGAATTAAAAAAGAGAGGCGGAAAGTTCGTACGAATATGACACACCACCGCAATCTGCTGAAGTCACAGTGAAGAGGTACGAATCTCCACAACCAACTAAAACCGTGCACCGTGTAGGCCTAGCTGTTGTCTCTGGCCATGAAGTAGACATAAGTCCACAAAACGATCCACAACTTACTCTGAAACTTTCACAATTTGCAGGCATTGTAGTTACTGTTGTTAATGTCTTATTTTGAACAAATTCCTTGCGGTTCCTCCTCTAATCCGGTCAAAATTAATTAGAAAAGCAACTAATTGAGCAGAGCGAAAATTTCCGTGACCTGCAAGCTTGTGAACACCGAGAGAGAGAAG
>JAFLJL010002673.1:22500-24398 GCA_018398815.1 Conus ventricosus
ACCAATAACTCACACACACTCTTCAACGCACCCTTCACTCCTGTATACCACAAACCCTACCTCTTCGTCTTCCACACACACACCACGCACACATACACACACACACACACACACACACCACACACACACACACCACACACACACACACACACAACACACACACACACACACACACACACACACACACTCCTTCCTCCCCCCTCTCCGTCCCCTCCTCTTTCCACTCTGTACGGAAACAAACGCGGCATACCAACTAGCCAATTCGATGTCCGGCGACTGACAATAGCAGACGAGGAATGTAATGCGGTTCCAGTTTGCCCGGGCGACCTTACAACATCCTCTTCCAATCTTCCCTCGGAGAGAGGAGACTGACTTGGGAAGATCGGTGCAATCTCTGCCGGGGTGACTGAAGTGTCGCCTCCCTTCCAAGTACTGCAACTTCTCTCTGTCTGCTCTTCTGTCTGTCTCTGTCTCTCTCTCTCTCTCTCTCTCTCTCTCTCTCGCTCTCTCTCTCTCTCTCTCTCTCTCTCTCTCTCTCTCTCTCTCTCTCCTCTCTCTCTCTCCTCTCTCTCTCTCTCTCTCTCTCTCTCTCTCTCTCTCTCTCCCCCAGGGTTGGGTGGAAAAAAAGTATGTACAATTTGCTTATCACAGTACCCTGGTCAAATAAAATGTCGTTCTCTCTCTCTCTCTCTCTTCTCTCCTCCTCTCTCTTTTCTCTCTCTCTCTCTCTCTCTCTCTCTCTCCTCCTCTCTCTCTCCTCTCTCTCTCCTCCCCACGCGACACTTTTTCCTACCCCAGTGTTCCATTGCCTTCTTCTTCTTCTTCTTCTTCTTTCTTCTTCTCTTTCTTTCTTCTTCTTCTTCTTCTTCTTCTTCTTCTTCTCTCCCCCTCCTCCTCCTCCCCCTCCTCCCCCCCCTCCTCCTCCTCCTCCTCCTCCTCCTCCTCCTCCTCCTCTTCTTCTTCTTCTTCTTCTTCTTCTTCTTCTTCTTCTTCTTCTTCTTCTTCTTCTTGTGCTTGTTCCTGTTCTTGCATTGATTGAGTTGTGTTGTCGTTGTGTTGTTGTTGTTGTTGTTGTTCTTCTTCTTCTTCTTCTTCTTCTTCTTCTTCTTTTCTTCTTCTTCTTCTTCTTCTCTTCTTCTTCTCTTCTCGTCCCTTCTTTCGTCTTCTTCTTCTTCTTCTTCTACTACTACTTCTTTTCTTCTTCTTCTTCTCCTCCTCCTCCTCCTCCCTCCTCCTTTCCCCTCTTCTTCTTCTTCTTCTTCTCTGTCTTCTTCTTCTTTCTTCTTCTTCTTCTTCTTCGCTGAACTGAACTGTGGGCGTAACACATGCGTTCAAAAGAATTGTGTTCTTTCCTTTGTTCCTCTCCCCGCTGGTTGTCACGTGTTTATTAGAACAGTGTGATAACTGCACGTACCATATGACAGGTGGGGGGGGGGGGGGGGGGCACATGTCCAGGACATAAAAGACTAACACTACACACACTCAACACGCGCAAGCGGGCGCACGCGCGCACGAACACACACACACACACACACACCACACACACACACACACACACACACACACACACACACACCACACACACACTACAAAACACACACACACACACGTACACGCGAGAGAGAGAGAGAGAGAAGAGAGAGAGAGAAGAGAGAGAGAGAGAGAGAGAGGAGACGAGAGAGACCGAGAGGACATAGAGGGAATAGAGAGAGGGAGAGACAGACAGACAGACGAACGGACTGACGGACGGTCGGCACAGAGAGAGAGGAGAGAGAGAGAGAGAGAGAGAGAGAGAGGAGAGAGAGAAGAGAGAGAGAAGAGAGAGAGACAGACAGACAGACAGACAGACAGACCGACAGACCGACGACAGACAGAATACAGAGAGGGCGGGGTAGGGA
>JAFLJL010002674.1:0-50000 GCA_018398815.1 Conus ventricosus
GATGCCGATGCAGTCCTGGGTAGAGAAGAGTGTCCACTTTGAGCACTGGCTATTCACTGGGCTCTCCCGTGGCCTGAAAGGAAGGCGATCGTGTCAGGTGACCGTCACGGGTAGGTGACCGTCAGCCTGCCGGCAGAGTACAGCGACCATTCAGTCGTCCCTGTTCTGAGGAATGAATGGAAGGCTGCGGCCTATCGAGTGGTTTGCGCCTTGTTGTCTATAGAGGTAGTAAATACTTGAAGCATCAGTCATGGCTGGAACAGAGGTCCAGGCTGTTAGTTCAATGGGTAAGCTTGGGGGAATCGAACATGAGTTGAATAGGAGGTTATGCATTAACCACTGGGTGTCCAAGTCTTTGTTGGCGCTAGCAGCTGTGTGTGTGTGTATGTGTAGGTGACTAGTGATTCCATTGGTGGAATAAAAATAACTTGGGGATTTATTGGTACAAATCGTGTGATGTGTGTGCGCCAGTGATTCCATGGTTGAGCCAGTTAAACTGGGTTCTCTCTTTCTTTGAGAACGAATATAAGGTGCTTGGAAAACCAGGAAGTGGGGACTCACTTAAGGGAAAGTGAACTCGCCCCGTCTTGCTGAGGGCTCAAGAAAATACAGCGTGAAGCAGAGGTTAGCTGTCGCCTTGTTGTCTCCTGGGTGGGGACGAAGACAGTGGAGGTTGCTGTAGCCTCGGAGCCGACGACGAGAAGAATTGTCTCCCGTGTGGGGACGGTCGACAGCAAGACGTGTCACCTGTGAGCCTAGACAGGGAGCTGCCAGACAACGGTGGGGTGTTTGCAGCAGAGAAGACCTGTGGGAGAGGCCGACAGAGCCCTTTCTGTGGAGAGGGCGAAGTGTGGTGGAGTCCGGGAGACTCAGTGCGAGGGTGCGACTCAAGCTACGTTGCCAGTGTCCCCCCAACTGGGATTTGGCCAATCGGAGGACACAACGGTGTGGCAGCTTCAGCTCGTAGTCGCACAGTGGGATGAAAGAAACTGACGGTCAACCAAGGAATGCGGCAAGTTATGGATGTTTATTGCTCTTAAGGTTATAAGTGTGCAAACTGAATAGTGGAATATTGTCTTTCCTGGCTAAGTAAGAATAACTGAGAACAGGGGATGCGATTTATTAAATTGTCTGTATGCTGTTTACATTGTTGTATGATACAGATAGTTGTTTGTGTAGTGACGGGTGGGGGCTCGGAGTCAAGTTGAATAAAAGTTGATTATTTCTATGAAATGTTATTGGTTTCCCGTCACCTTTGTGCGGGCCCGATGTGAGTGACAGAGTGCGTGTGCCTATGCGAGAGCGCATTTTGGTTGTGAAAGTGTAAATACTTCTGTCTATAACCCCTGCATCCTGAATATGAAAATCATATTTTAATAACAGGGGGAGCGTCGGAGACCCGTCACATGTGCAATAAGAGTTTTACATTGGCAGTCATCTGAAGAGACACAAGATGATCCATACTGGTGAGAAATTATTTTTACGTGATGTGTGCAGTATGAGTTTTACACAGGCAGGTCTTCTGAAGACACACAAGATGATCCATACTGGTGAGAAATTATTTTCATGTGATGTGTGCAGTAAGAGTTTTACACAGGCAGGTCTTCTGAAGACACAAAGATGATCCCTACTGGTGAGAAACCATTTTCATAGTGTTGTGTGCTAAGACTTTTACACAGGTGGTAATCTGAAGCACACAAGTTGATCCATACTGGTGAGAAATTATTTTCAATGTGAATTGTGTGCAGGAAAGGAGTTTTACATTGGCATGTTATCTGAAGCCACACAAGATGATCCATATGGTGAGATATTATTTTCATGTGATGTGTGCAGTAAGGAGTTTTACACAGGGCAGGTCATCTGAAGACACTCAAGATGATCCATACTGGTGAGAATATTCTTTTCATGTGATGTGTGCAGTAGAGGTTTTACACTGGCAGGTCATTCTGAAGTGACACAAGATGATCCATGTACTGGTGAGAAATTATTTTCAGGTGATGTGTGCAGTAAGAGTTTTACATTGGATGTAATCTGAAGACACACAAGATGATACATACAGGTGAGAAATGATTTTCTTGTGATGTGTGCAGTAAGAGGTTTACACGGGAAGGTCATTGAAGACACAGACAAGATGATCCATACTGGTGAGAAAATATTTTTATGTGATGTGTGCAGTAAGAGTTTTACACAGGCAGGTAGGTCTGAAGACCACACAAGATGATCCATAACTGTGTGGAAAGAAATTATTTCATGTGATGTGTTGCTGAAGAGTTTTACACAGGCAGGTAGTCTGAAGACAACACAAGATGATCCATACTGGTGAGAAATATTTTCATGTTGATGTGTGCAGTAAGAGTTGTTTACACACGGTGGATGACCTGGAAGAGACACAAGATGATCCATACTGGGTGAGAAATTATTTTCATGTGATGTGTGCAGTAAGAGTTTTAAACGGGCAAAGTAGTCTTGAAAGAGGACACCAGATGAATCCATACTGATGAGAAATTATTTTCATGTGATGTGTGACATAAGACTTGTACAAGGCAAGTAGTCTGAAGAATACAAATGATCCTTACTGGGTGAGAAAATATTTTAGAGATGTGTCCGTTTAAGACTTTTAGAATGGCAGATACTCTACAAGAGAATTCGCAATATGAATCAAGCTGAGTTCAGAAATCTTTGCATGCCCAGTGTGTGCCAGATAAGGGTTACACACTTGTAGGCCAGCCTAAAGAGACGCAAAAATCCATACTGAACTGAAATCATTTGCACGTGTTGTGTCCAATAAGACTGACACATAACAAGTTGCTTGTAAAAACATAAGATCATGCAAATCCAGTGATATGATGTGTGCTTGAAATGACTGTACACTGGCAAAGTACGAAGATGTGAAAGATAGTGAGGTGAAAAATTGATTTTGCTGTGTTCGGTGCATTAATTAATCTTACCAGTTGACTCCCTGTTTCCAATGTGTACAATTTGATGTCCCACTCCAGTTTTTTCCATTGTTAATTTTCAAAAATTACATTTTCTGTAAAAAGATTTCTGCTTATTTCTGTTCATTTGTAATAAAATATTACTTTACCTGACTTTAGTACAATAAATATATTTACATACTCTTTTTTTCAGTTAATAAGCGGTAAAAAAAATTCAAATCATGACAGCGGTTCTGCTAAAAGCCTAGTTCATATGTCTGATAGTGGCAAGTGTTATTAGCCTTTTCATGTCCCATTTAGCTTGAAAAGGCATCAGAAGAGATGGGAACAGGTTAGTGATTTTTGCATGTGATGTATGCAGTAAGACATTTTAGTAAAATATTATTACTGGTTGTGAACATTGGTGATCCATCAGCAGCAGTAAGACTTTTAGGGAGAAGGTTATTTGATAAAGACACCAATATTATCCACATTGGTCAGAAAGCAGTATCTGTGTGCGCATCAAATCAATTATACAGCGCTCTATGGCGTCTGCTGGAGCAAGAAATTACAAGGACTGACTTCCTTAATACGTTGACAATAATGAGTCAAGTGGAGGCTGATTGGGTGCGAAAAGAACTGTGCCTTAAGCTATAAAATTTTTTTTTCTCCCATATCCAGATAATCATTGGAAAACAAAAGACAAACAGTGATCCATACTGATCTTGAAACATGCTGCTGAAGGTGACACGAGGACTTAAATTAAAGACAGATAACTGGAACAACACCACACACACCACACACAACATAACACACTCACACACACACACGACCAGTACAAATTTGCCTAAATTGGTTTTTTGCAAATGTGTGCGTATGATAACATGTTCTGCTCAAGAGATGAAATATCATTGATCTGAGTGACAAGTTCTAACATTGATTGATATCAGGAAGATATATACAGTGATCTTTACTGTGTCTTGATTGAAGACTTTTTCATAGACGGTATACTGTAGTGATAATGCACATGATGCCTATGCTGGTTAGGAAGTAAAAGCTTTTAGTCTATTGAGTACACTTGATAGAAGCCTGAAGAAATTAGATATAGTTGTTTATTGTTTTCTGGGCGATATTTTTTTTCAGGCGTGGTGTGTTGTGTGTGTTCTTGTGTTTGTCGATGTGTGTGAGGCAACACTATCAGGTACATCACTATGTTAAATTCTGACAGTAAATGGTTTCAGTCAGTGTGTGAGTGCGCGTGTATACTGCCCATGTTGAAAAACTGTTGGCATATTCCTCAGGAAGTTAGGCTTTAAAAACTTTGCAGTAAACTGCTCATACTAATGAAAATGGGTTTTGGTTGAAATATCTGCTGATGTACTGGTCTTTCTTTTCTTTTCTTTCTGCGGTACGCAGGTGATACTCTGCGGACACTCCCTGTATAGCCAGGCAAGTGGAGTTTTTGTGTATGACCCTTTTCTATCCCGCCATTAATGGCAGCCATACTCCATCTCGGGGAAGGTGCATGTATGTGTCACGTGTCATCCATACCAACGGCCAAACTGGTTCTCGCTTCCGAAAGTTGGTGATGGGATTTTTCCGTGTGTGCAAGATGTTGTGAGTGCGTTCACACACGGACGCGGGTTTATAGTCTAATTCGATTTAGGGACCTGTGTGGGGAATGGAGTCAGAACCTATGTTAACTCCGAGGGAAAAAATCCCCTAATACCGAAATTCGAAACCGGCAACCCCAGGATCCCGAGGTCCGGCGCTCTACCAATGAGATATTCCGGGCCCCCCTGTACTGGTCTGACTCATACTGAAAGGAAAAATGTGTGTGTTGTGTGTGTGTGGTGTGTTTGTGTTGTGTGTGTAGGTGTGTGTGTGTGTTTCAGCCACACACATGTAACTAAAGACATAAACTAGTAGGAATACAGGTGACCAACAGTTGTTCATACCCATTACAATATTTTTGGATATAGAATGTGAAGAGATTGCACTTCTATGCATGTAACTGTAATCTTCACAACAATCTTTTGGGTAGGTGTTACCCAGAGATGATTGAAATCCTGTTATCTTTGGATTTATTGAGAATTTTCTGTTTACATTTTTTTGTATTTGTAAGAAATTAAAGCTATGTATAAAGCTGATTTGTGTATACATCTAAGGTTAATGAAATTAAGCAGTTCCATCATTAGAACCAATGCTCTTTTTATTGATATGTCGGCGGAGAAATACATGCTTAAAACTGTGAGAATTGAATACAGTGGCAATTGTGGATGTGTCTTAGGGCCAGCTAGCAGGGTCGATTATGGAAATAAACTCTTCGGGACATGTTCTTTGTAGTCTCATCTTTTGTGCCACTCCCGTGGCATTACCCCATGATGTCATTCTCGCTTCCCCATCACAGACTGGCCTGGAGGTCGCTCGTGTTGCCCACCCCCCTCTCCCTCTAGTGCTCTCCCCATCCAAAGACGGCCTGGGTCGTCCTGTTGCCCCCACCCCATCCCCCCTTAGTGCTCTCCCATCCAAGACGGCCTGGGTCGTCCTGTTCCCCCCCCCCCCCCCCTCTCTGTCTCTCTCCCCCCTTGTGCTCTCCCCATCCCACAGACGGCCTGGTGTCCTGTTGCCCCCCCCCCCCCCCTGCCCCCCTAGGCTCTCACCATCCACAGATGGCCTGGGTCGTTCCTGGTGCCCCCCCCCCCCCCTCTCCCTAGTGCTCTCCCCATCCCACAGACGGCCTGGGTCTGTCCTGGTTCCCACCCCCCCCCCCCCCCCCCCCCTGTGCTCTCCCCATCCACAAGACAGCCTGGGTCTCGTCTGTGTCCCCCCCCCTCCCCTAGTGCTCTCCCATCACAGACGGCTGGGTCGGCCAGTTTCCCCCCCCCCCCCCCCCCTCCCCTTAGTGCTCTCCCCATCCACAGCTGTGCCACCCCAGCACTGGCATTCGCAGGGTGAGTCAGTGTCAAGTTTTCAATGAGGCAGTCCAAAGAGGACACTCAGTCTCTGTGGTGGTGTTCACTGGTGCTGAGTCACTGTGGTTGGTGTTCACTGGTGCTGAGTCATGTGGTGGTTGGTTTCACTGAGTGCTGAGTCACTGCCTGGTGGTGTTCAATGGGTGTGAGTCACTGTGGGTGGTTGTACACTGGTGCCTGTTCTGATCCAAATATGCAGGACACCACACACTTAGTCCCTAATAACAACAAAAATCTTCTAGACATGGAGCAGTGTTTGGTGGGGGGGGGAGATGATCCCCTCGGAGGGTACCCAACATCTGTTTCTCCAGTGATGGTTCCCTTGAACTTGCCAGGGGTACCCAGCAACCTTGACACAAATGACCCAATGTGTAGACATGGATAAGGAATCACTGTGTAGAAAAAACCCCCCCCCCCCCAGATTTGCGAGGGAAATCACTGTTGTAGGAAAATGGAGAGGAAATCACTGTGTAGACATGGAGAGAGGAAATCAATGTGAATGACATGGAGAGGAAACTAATGTGTAGACATGGAGAGGAATTCAATGGTTGTGGACACTATCCGCGAGTATCATTAACGCCTTGTAACACCACCGCGTGTAACACTATCACGAGTTGTAACACTACCGCGAGTAAGTGACACGACGCGTGTTACACTTCCGCGTGTGTAACACTATCGCGTGGTGTTAAAACTACCGCGAGTAAACACTACCATGTGTACACTTCCGAGTGTTGTAACACTATCGCGTGTCTAAGACTACCGCGAGTAGCACTACACGATTGTAACACTTTCGCTTTGTGTGTTGTAACCTAACGCCAGTACGATCTGCGTGTAACAAACTGTTGATTTTTTCTGTCATTTGCTTGTACTGTCAGTACGAACACGATTTGTAATGTTTATTTTGAGAAAGAGGAGAGAGAGAGGGAAAAGAGAGACAGACAGGACAGACAAACAGACAGACAGAGAATAGAGCGTAAAAAGAGGCAGACTGACCACAAGGAATGAGAGAGAGAGAGAGAGAGAGAGAGAGGGGGAGGAGTGAAATCGAGAGAGGAGAGAGAGAGACTTGGACAGACAGACAGAAGACAGAGAGACCAGACTGAGTTGAGACAAACAGACAGACCGACAGTGGAGGCAGAGAGAGAGAGAGGAGAGAGAACAGACAGACAAAGTGACAAAGTGAGAGACAGAGCGATGGACACGCACGCCACCACGCACACACACAGACACACACACACACACACCACACACACACACACACACACACACACATCACACACCACACAAAGAGTGAATAGAATTTCGAGGATGTTTAATTTACAAAACATTTTTTGTATTAAAAGCAATACTGAATTACAGAAAAATGAATGGCCACAGTAAAAGCGGGGTGTCAAGTGTCAGATTGGTTCAACACACCATTAAATTCAAATGTTGTCTGGCCACTTGACAGTAAGAATGGGAACCTTTTCATTTTCATCGTCATCCTCGTCCTCGTTGTCTTCAGCCCGGTTCGTACGACGGGATGGAGCGTCTGGAGTCGTTTGGTGATGGGCGAGAAATGTTCTTTGGAGGTTGGGCCAGGGTTGACCTCCTTCAATTTGAATTTTAAAACACCGTGTGCTGCAGACTTTGTTTCTTTTGGATTCCGGCGATTGAATTCAAGATGGATGGTTTCGGGCGTAATACATGGATTTCAAGCCCCCTGTTGCCACCCTTCCCAGTTTATTATTTGTTACGCGGGAGATCGACTTGGTTACCTGTCGCGAACTGGACCAAAAATCGAGAGCAAAAACGTGGAGGGGCCCGCGTGGGATTTGCGTTCACGTGCTTCTCCCACGGCGGAGTCTTCAACATATTGTCTCAAAGTAGGTTAGGAGTTCACCCAAAGAGTTGGGTCCATGTCTTTTCAATCATGTCTTCCTGCAGTTTCTCGAATGAAATGCCCTGTGATTTCTCTGGTGACAAAAATGCCAATGATGCGAGCATGCGGCAGTACAGCCCGTGTGTCTTCGTGTCGTGTATAGGTGTCTCGCTATACCCAAGATCTGGATCTTTCTCCAGACTGACTGGATATAAGTGGAAGAAGCATCCTCTGAACCTCATTGTGTAGGAAACGCCGAGATGATTGCAGCTTTGGCTGTCAATTCAAATCAAGGATGCAAAACCGTGGTTCAGATTTGGTGCGTTCTACATTTGATAAGGCGCCACATTTCCTCGTATGTCCGGCTCTGTTCTTTCCTGCCAGAAGAAGAGAATACAAGCATGGGAAGACATGGTTGTCTTTAATTGACAGGAATGGGTGTACAGCTGAAAAACAGTTGGTGGTGTACTTTGACGTGCCGATTCGGCATCTGTTATAGAGTTTGCAGTCATAAACCGCTACTTGTCGTCAGGTTTCCGAAGAGAATATCGCGTTTCAACCGGTTTTCTTCCTCTTCAGCATCACTTATCAGCGTCCCACGTATCGTGTGCATGAAAAATAGAAAACACCTGACTTGGGTGCTCCAAACTGAACTTCTCTGAATTGTTCCGGGAATTTCGATATGTCTTCAGGATTTAGTGGAAGAGGGGGGAGGGAAAGGCATCATCTCTTTTCGTTTTTCTGAATTGTGCGCCTGGAGTGCTGATCTCTGTGGCAAAATG
The DNA here is from genome assembly GCA_018398815.1 of Conus ventricosus. Classification (NCBI taxonomy): domain Eukaryota; kingdom Metazoa; phylum Mollusca; class Gastropoda; order Neogastropoda; family Conidae; genus Conus; species Conus ventricosus. Next base: position 8,534 of record JAFLJL010002674.1, read on the forward strand.
GTTCAGCGTTCTCAGTCAAATTTGCCATCATTTCTCCAATTAATCTTCGAGGTGGTGCATCGGTAGCAGCGGCCTCTTTCTTCATTTCAGCAATTACTTACTGTCTGACGTCTGCTGGGTTCGGCAGGGTGTGTTGTGGTCATTCTTTACTTGGGGATGGCACCATTGAGGTAGTCAGCGGAGTGCTGATTCTCCCTTTACATATGTTCTGTACGCAGCGGCCGTTGACCGTGGTTTTATTTACACGGTCTCGACGGTAAAGATACCAGTTGTAGAGGATCCGTGTCATTGGAAAGTTTGTGACTGTATTACCTACTTGGCAAAGTTTAGAATGTTTGTTTGGACTGCAAATGTTCGACATTAAAACAAATGGCCTGTTCGAACATAAAGAAAACACTCTCTGAACCACTAACTCAATGCTTGTCGTGCAACCAAATCACAAGAAAAAAAGAATGTTTGCACGCGTTCACGTTCAACACACACACACTCTCTCTTCTCTCTCTCCTCTCTCTCTCTCTCTCTCTCTCATCTCTCTCTCTCTCTTCTTCTCTCTCTCTCTCTCTCTTCATCATCATCATCAATCAGCGGAAGTTGTAACACGCGGTAGTGCTACTCACGGTAGATTTTCCCACGCGATAGTGTTACAATCGGAAGTGTTACCAGCTGTGTTAGTATTACTCGCGGTAGTTTTACACACGCGAATAGTGGTTACACACGCGGGAAAGTGTTTACCGCGGTAGTGGTACTCGCGATAGAGTTACACTCGTGATGTTTTAATGTTCAACGCGGTAGTGTCGCACGCGGGGGTAGTGACCTGAACCTGAAATCATGTGTAGACATGGAAGACGGAAATCACTGTGTAGGACATGGAGAGGAAAATACATGTGTCGACATGGTGAGGGAAAATCACTGTTGTAGACATGGGAGGAAATCATGTGTAGACTTGTTGAGGGAAATCACTGATGTAGACATGAGAGAGGAAATCATTGTGTGACATGGTGAGGAATTCAATGTGTTGACATGTTGAGGAAATCACTGGTAGACATGGGAGAGGAAAATCATTTGTGTAGACATGGAGAGGAAAATAAAAATTGAGGTTGTCATGAGAGTGGGGCGGTGAAGGGCAACTCAGAACTGGAGGATGTTTTTAAACGCTGATTGTTCGGACTGAGATGATGTTGTTCAGCTCCATTATTTGGTCTGAGACTGACATGGCAGGACTGTACTCTATGCTTACGTTATAATGTCATCATGCATCAACCAGGGCTGAGAAATACAGGCACCTGCTTAGGTGGTTAGGAAATTTGAACAACACTCCCTGTGACGAATCTATTAGATATATGGAGAAACTTGACTGTAACCATTCCAAGTCCTCCCAGTTGAACCTATAGCAAACTAAACTGTGCGTAGGAGCAATCGTGAAGAGAAAAACCACAAAATGTAATGGATCCTGAGGGGGGAATCAACCCTACAACCTCCCAGCCAGGAAACTGTTGATATTATCCATACGCGCTAAGAATTAGTTGGTAGGAGAGCAAGTCTTGTATAATCTGCATCATCAGGAGCTGAGTGCCATTGCTCCTGCTTGACCTGTATCTACAGGTGTTCCATACATACGGGCCAGTTACCAGTGGATATGGCTGTCAGCAAACATATCGGTGGTTTTCAAGAAAGAGGCAGAAACAAGGCAGAGAACTACAGGCAGTTTCTCTAACTTCATGGCCTGCAAAGTCCCTGGAACATATCATCTGTCATCACCTTCGGAATCCATATGGAGAGGACAACATATGACAGACAGAAACCCTGCTTCAGACCGGTACTCCTGGTGAGACGCAGCTCTGATTACCACAATGCACGATCACTTCGAGCCTACGATGCAGGAAGGATAACAGAAGTGGTGTGATTACTGGACCTTCAGTATCGCCTTTGACACGGTACCTCACAACAAGTATTCACAAACTTGTTCATTATGGAGTTACAAGGACTTTTCTTAAACGGCCTGACCGACTTCTTGACGAAAATGGAGGAATGCGAGTGGTCCTGGAGGGAGAGCGAGGTAAGGTGTCCGAATTCGGTGTCCCTAGGGAACAGTGCTGGGGCACTACTCTTCCTGTGCCCGCTATCAATGACCTACCGGAAGCAGGGAAGCAAAAGTATGACTTTTGGCTTGAACGTCTGCCTAGTGTACAGCAACATCAAACCTTCAGGTCACCTTCACCCTGCAGGAAGATCCTGAGACACTTGGAGACGGGCCACCAAGAGATGGGGGATGCGCTTTCAACGCACGAAATGTTACATCCTGTCCTCCTGGAGCAAGTTGCCTACATTTACAGCTTCAATGGAGTATTCCTGAAAACAAGTCCAGAAAAACCCATTATTAGGAGTGCTCATCCTCAGATGACCTAACAATGGGGCAACTATTGCCAATTATTGCTCGTTAAGCCCGATCAGCAGTGGGCTTCCTATGCCAAGAATCTCAGGTATTGACCAAAGGAGTGCAGGGCCTGACAACATCGCCACTGGGTGACGTCAGGACTGAGTACGCAGCTACAGTGTGGGACCCATATATCAACAGGCCATCCAGAAATTGGAGGAGGGTACAGAGACAGCAGCAACCTTCATCACAAAGTGACTATAGGTCCAGGGAACAGGTTGCATAAGTACCGAAGGCTGCGCGGATCTGAATCTCCGCCCACGACCCCCCCCCCCCCCCCCCCCCCCCCCCACCCCCCCCCCTAGCTGGCTGATCGTCGCAGCAGGCATGACTGGCCCATGATGTTCAAACCTCATCCCCGCATCCACCCCCCCCCCCCCCCCTCCAAATTTCCTGAACCCTGTGGTGTGGCCGCAGACGAAATGGACCCCCAAGTACGCGGACTTCGACAGTCTCCAATATTCATCGAGCACCGTGTGTCAGAAACACTTGAGGCTTCCAACTGCCTGTCTGTTATTACAAGACAAGTACTCTCGCTCCTTCTTCATGCGGACAGTAATGGACTGGAATCATCTATGGGGAGGTATCATCAGTGCAGGCTTCTGCCAGTGCCTTATCATTCAGCACTTGCCATATCATCATCGCCTGCCTACTACATCTTTTGAAAGTAGTAGGTTTTTAGCCAGCTTTTTTAGCCTGTAGTGCCTGGTTGTGGCTACTTGCGAGACTTTAATCAATTGGAAGATTGTTAGGACAAAGTGGTGGCTTATTTTTTTAAAACTATTTTTGCGCTCTTCCCTGTTCCGTCAGGTTTATAGCATTGATTGGCTCTGCGACGTTAACTATCCAGATCCAGATCCAGAATAGGAATAACATACAGTAAGAGCTCAATGTACTGTAAAGCCTGGCATAAACTATCAGCAGTGGTGTGAGAGGAATAAAATAATACCAGTAAGATCACATAGTACTGTAAAGCCTACATAAACTAATACATATCAGTAAGAACACATAGTACTGTAAGCCTGCATAGACTATCAGCAGTGGGTGAAGGGGAAATACATACGCTAAGAAACATAGTATGTAAAGCCTACATAAACTAATACATACAGTAAGAACTCATAGTACTGTAAAGCCTACATAAAACTGTCCCAGTAGTGGGTGAAGGGAAAATACTACAGTAAGATCACATAGTACTGTAAAGCCTGCCATAAACTAATACATACAGTAAGAACACTAATTACTGTTAAGCTACATAAAAACTATCAGTAGTGGGTGAAGGGAATACTATAATAAGTACAACATAGTATGTAAAACTACATAAAACTAATACATACAGTAAGATCACCTAGACTTGTAAAAAGCCTTACATTAAACTAATACATTCAAGTAAGAACACATAGTACTGTAAAGCCTACATAAACTAAAACATACCAATAGAACACATAGTACTGGTAAAGCGCCGACATAAACTTATACCTACAATAAGGAAACATTAGTACTGTAAAGCCTACAAAAACTATCAGTACTGGGTGATGAATGGCATTATTGGAAGTGTGCTGTCAACATTGATATGAGGTAAACTGAACTGAAACATAAACATTAGACACTTCCTGTTTGAACCCGATTCTGTTTTTTTTTAGGTGCATAGGGCCATGCACAGATTTCATGAATCAGCTTAGAGAGAGAGGGTGTGTGTGTGTGAGTGTTGTTGTGTGTGTGTGTGTGTAAGAAAGCAAGATGAAGACAACCGGTGGCCTGTTTTTGCTATGGACGGTAAACCTGAAATGTAAGTAATCAAAAGATCAAGAGTTTTCATCACCAATCAACTCACCGCAGTGGGTTATTTTACTCCAACTTGTTTATTGTGTGATTCCACTGGCGGTTCGTCCCCAGGCAATTTTCAGGCTTTTTCATTTTCTTAGGTCTCCTGTCTGAACATGGATCATATCTCCTGTATGGGAAATACTGTGTTCATAGTGATGCTTGCAGTTGCAATGTGGTTGGAGTGGATTGTGACATAGATGCATGGTGATTGATTGCCTGACATTGAACTGCCCAGCCTTTTGGATACACCTTTGGGTGGTGTGACATAGTGCATGTGGATTGTTTGACATGACGTGGACTGCCCGCCTTTGAATTACACTTTTGTGGTGTGACATCGTGCATGATGGCTTGTTGACTTGACAGTGGACTGCCCCAGCCTGTGATACACCTTTGTTGGTGTGGACCATCGTGAGCTCACCACTAACATGCTGTGCAGCCCAGCTTCGTGATCACACTGGCAAACACAGTGGTGGGTTCCGTCCTAGTGAATTTCCAAACCCCCTGTCATAAATAGAGTCTTGTATTGGACGTAGTATGTGAGTTCCTGCAGTCTTGAACTGTCAATCCTGGGAGTGATACAACTCGTGCAGTTTACATGATGTGGGGGGAGTAGTTAACTGGAAGTGAGATGCCGACCCTGGTTCCCTCCTTCCCTCCTCCTTGTTACCATTCCTCCCCCACCACCTCAACAGCATCTCTTCATTTTTTCAGAGTTATGGTTATTGACAGGTTCAAACATCCTTGCCTGTCGTCCAACGCTCCCATTTTTCCCCTCCTGAATTCCCTTCCTGACCGTCCCCCTGTCTGGCTTTCCCTTCTCTTCCCCCTCCTCTGTCTGTATGTTTTGATACCAGTGCCCTGCCCACCCTCTTCCATAACGGCCTTTTCTGATTTCTTTTCATTTGTGTACACACCATACACACACACACCACACACACCACACCACACACACACACCCTCCACCACACCACACACACACAACTACATAATATAGTCAGTTATATCATAAGGAAGGCACATGAAAGTTTTGTACATGGATATTGGTTGTGGCATCGTGTATTTTGATTTGTAAAGATGGGAACAGTTCTAGCGACCAGTACAACTGATAGATAGGTAAAGGATAGATATGATGTGTTCTTTGACATGAATGCTTTGTAAGGCCTACTGCACTTATTTTGTTGGAAACAGATCAGATACTTTTCATGTTTATTACTGAGGTTGAATTGGCACATGAAAAAAGCTCTCTACACATAATTCAGGGTGTTTGTGTAAGTACAGTCTGCTCATTTGTCTCTCATTGTCTTGCCTGTCACTTGTACCAGTGTTATGAGTGGATGAATTGGGACGATTGGTCTGATTATGTTCCGCATAGTGTTTTGATGTGTGTGTGTCAGTGTGTGTGTGTGTGTGTGTGTGGTGTGTGTGTGTGTGTGTGTGTGTGTGTGCAGGCTTCTGTTTCCATGTTCAGATCCAAGGCATTAAACTCTACGCTCTCAGCGGAAAAATGCCCCATGTCTTGTTTTTTTATTGGTATCAGCTGAAATGAAAACATGTGTTGAACAAAAAATGTAGCCCTAGGAAAAGAGCAGAAAGAGTGGTTGCACAATAGTACAGTGTGAACTGTGGGAACAGGAGGCTGTGCTGTGTCCACCCCCTCCCTCTGGTTTTAAACTTTGGAAGATGAACTCCCCACTCCCCTTCCTCCATCCCCACTTTTACCAAATTTCTGCCTTTCATGCTTTGGTTATTTCAGGTATAGATGTTGTGTTTATTTTTACAAGATGCAAGAAAGAATTGGACACGTATGAAAAGAGTAGTTGGGGGAGAAAAAGAAGAGGAAAGAGAGTGAGTTGTTTACAATGGCCTTTGCTGTTTGGGGGACATTGTTTTTAGGAACACCTTGAGCAATGTGTGTGCGTTGTGCGCACCTACGCATTGGCATATGCTCAGCATGTGTGTATGTGTGTGTAAACAAACATGATGAATATGAAATTGATTATCCATCTTGCACTGTGAATGTGTCATATGAAATTGATTATCAGTCTGCAATTTTTTTTTTTTCAGATCCGGTGCAAAATGAATTTTGAACTGCAAACATTGTAGTCTCCATTTGAATTATTAAAACTTGAATTTGTTTTGTTGTTTGTATGCATTCATTATCTGTTATTAAAACAAATTAATATTGGGTGCCACCTTTCCTTGTGTGTTTGTTGTAGTTGTGCAGGGAAACTGTGTATGATGTGTGATCTATCCACTCTTGAATTCATCGGTTTCATTTATTCTCTCAATCATTCACCAAAGTACTCGGTTTCACTTTCATTTATCTCTGCCTGTCTGTTTGTCTGTCTTGTCTGTATTTCTCTACTCACATGTCTCTGTCATCACATGTACAACCATCACATGCTCAGTCACATACACACTGTACAAATACATACATACATTCAGTCTACACAATCACAGGTGATTCTTTGATAGAAAATTCTAAGTGAGGAGTTCTCCATTGTTGTAGGACGGTTTTGAATGTTAATTTGGCTCAGAATTTTTTGGTTTGTTTTATTGAAGACAAACAAAAGAATGTTGTTTTCTTTTGTTGCTAAGTGTGGCAGGTTGTGGATGGGGCATTTTAACTTGACATTGTTATTGCAATTGAAACAATGAATTCACTGTAGAAATGCAAACCAAATATAGATGGTGTTCTAAAATAGGAGCACACATGTACTATGCCTGGGACAAAGTCATGAAATGGAATGGGAAAAAAAAGGGCACAGAATGCACTTTTATCTGTCAGCATTGCAGTGCTCTGTAGATTGAATTAGATGTGTGAAGACTTTCATATCATCTATCCTCTGAGGGGGGGGATGGAGTGTGGCTGCCTCTGTGGCAGGTTGAACGAAAACAGCCCTAATAATTGAACCACTCTACTGTTTGAAATGTGTTCAGTGACCTGGTCATGGTTAAGAAAATGCAGTAGGTGACTCCAGGATTTCAGGTGATTAACTACAAGCCATTGGTTCAATGTCCTTTCATTTCATTGCTCTTACCAACTTCGCACCTCATTCAGTGCAAGCACGCATGGAGAGCGTACACGGGATTGTGCATTATTGTTTTTTTTTTTTTTACCTGACCCCTACAGTAGATAAAGTCTACCCGATCCCCCTACAGGAAAATCACTTGCCCAGATGGGTTTTAAATTATGGCAGAATTTTAAATCATTGAAGCTAAAAGGAAGCCAATCCACACAAGTTTAATAATACTGTGTAAAATACCTAATTCGATGTCAGGTCTGTGGGTCTGTTGATTTTTTGCATGCACACACACACCACACACACACACACACACACACACACAACACACACATTGACAATGCACAAGCTTCAAAATAATGTCCTTATATTATATTGTATTGTACTGTGAACTCCATCACACTCGCACACGCACCAACACGCAACAAGCACGCACGCACACACACCACACACACACACACACACACCCACACACACACACACACACCCACACACACACACACACACCACACACACACACACACAAACCACGAGGAGAGAGAGAGAGAGCAAACAACAACAAAAAAAACATAATAAAACCCTCAGAGGATTGAACAAACACTGCAGAATGGATTGGTTTTTTAAACAGCTGAAATGCGTATATGTCGTGAGTGTGTGTGTGTGTAGTGAGAGAGATATATATATTTATATAGATGGATATAGATATAAATATGTATACAATGAAATAAAAGCAACGCCTTTTAATGTCTTCAGATGTTGTCTTTTTTAATTTGCTGGTAATCAGTTTTTGTCAAGTCAAGGTACAATGATTAACAGCTTCAATATCAAGTAAAACTGACATATTATTCATGGTGAATTCTATTCGTTAAAATCAGGGTACCTGAGGTATGCTGACAATGCGGCATGCAAGGTAAAATACATGCACTCATAGTGCCACCAACACACACACACACACACAAAACACACACACACACACACCACACAACACACATGCTGGCATCATGCACCCACGCATACACACACTACACACATGCACATGCACATGCTGCGCACACTCACACACAAACACACGCATCATGCACACCACCCATGCACACCACACTTCACACACACCACACATACACACACACAAACACACACACACTTTCACAGAGGAGAGAGAAGGAGAGTAAACGGGAATGAGTAGTGTGAGAAAGAGAGAGAGAAAGAGGAGGTGGGGGGGGGAGGGGGAGAGGAAGAGAAATTGAAAAGAAGGGGGGGGGGGGGGGGTCGAAAAAAAGAAAGGAAAAGGCATGGGGGGTTTATGGAAAACATGAAGATTCTGGAAAACATGAAGATTTTCTTAACTCTTCATTTCTCTGTTTTCTAGGATCTTACTTTTGTTCAGTATGGGTCACAGATGATTGCCGATGTTTATCAGATTAGCAGTTACTTACGGGGGGGGGGGGCACTATAATGGCCCAAAATGGTTTTTCCTCTTTATGGAATATCTCACGCCTATTTCAAGATAACTGGGAGTATGTCTATATTATGCTTTGCATTTGTTTTCTTTTAACGGGACTTGCTTGGCTGGATTACCCCCCCCCCCCCCCCCCCCCCCCCCCCACCCCCCACCCCCCCGCCCTCTCACAGCCTGATGTGGCCTTTGCGGGCTCGGCTGGGCTATAAGCAACATTATCTTATCTTATCTACCCCCCCCCTCTCTCTCTCTCCTCTCTCTCTCTATCTCTCTCTCTCTCTCTCTCTCTCTCTCCTTCTTCTTCTTCTTTCGTATTAAAAGCGGTGCACTGCAAAATGAGTAGGTAAACTAGCGGGCATGTTAAAAAAAAGATGCGACAAGTGGTCAACATGAATTGTTGTGTTCATGGCTTATACAGTACCATAAAAATCAATCTGATGATGTGAGTACGTTACGAAAAAAAAAAGTAGGAAAAGAACGAAGGGTTAAATTAAAAATCTACGGACTCAAACAGACCACCCAGGCGTGTGAAAGTTTGTTCTTTATATGTGACTGTAGACTGGCACCCCTGTTGGTCAATTTCCAGCCTAGTTGTTTCCCATGTGTAACTGGTTTAATGTCTCCGAGTCAGAATACAACGAAAAAACAGAGAGAGAGGAAAGGGATAAATCATAAGGTAAGTCTGTCTTTCCTTCGGATTTTGTTGTTGGTGTTAACTTCTCGATGTGCAAGAGAGAAAAAAAAAAGTATTGAAAGTGTTCTTCTGTCTTGTCTGTTGTGCGTCACTGACACTGCGCTTAATGCCATATTCACATGGCGACGCAGTTGTAATGTACAGATACAGTTACTGAGCGTCAATGGGGATGAGAAGCAAGCAGAAGTTGAAGTTCATTGAAGTGGGACTCCTGAAGTTTTGCTGAACACGTGCTGTGAGGTTCAAATGGGAAGTTGTAAAACTGTATTAGAGAGCATACAACTTCGTAGCGTAAATCAATCTTACATAGAATAGAAGGCTTTCGCAGTCCTTAAAACATTTGGTAACATTCAGCAGTTGTTAAAAGCCAGTAAACCACAGTGTGACAGGGATGGTTGCGTATACAGATACAGACTTGCTGGCACCAAGTGATCACTGCACATTGGATCAGTGAACTGAAAATAATCCAGCCAGTGGGAAATTGTGCATCGCTGTCATTGGGGTTCATTTATTGTGATAGGCCTATATATATTTTTTTAGCAACGAGTGCCTTCTTCATCTTGTCATCTTTCAATTTCATTGTTGCTTAAAACTATGACTAGAAATAGAATCAAGGGACTGCAACAGTGCATGCATGCGATTTTGCAAAATAGTAATTACTTATTAATTCATACATGCTTTTTTTTTCTATGATTGATTGACAGCCTGAGCCAGTTTTTATTGAAGCTGAACAAAAGTACATGACAAAATCAGTCCAGTGTAACCAGATGTTGACTAGAAATCTAGACCAATCAATAGCAAGAAGAACATTGGTGGAGACAATATTAGTACAGCAGATTAACAGAAGAAAAGGGTGAAAAGAGTAAATTCCAATTCAAGTGTGTGCATGCTTGTCAAGTGTGTGCATGCTTGAAGAGAGAGAGAGGAATAGATCATATGTTGTGTGCACGTGTGTGTGTGTGTGTGTGTTTTAAAAAAAAAGTCAAATGTAACTGTGTCTACAGACTATGTGACACTATGGCATTCCCTGATCATCTGGTGATGTCCGAGGTGAAGACTGAAATCGATGTCGCTGAAGAACCAGAACCACCATCAGGTCAGTGCCACAATTTCCTTCCTGTAGATCATGTGAAGTTTCCTGTATGCATTGTTTAATTAATGATAGATATCAGAGCACACAGTGCAGAAGATTACCAGTTATTTACCTTCACCCTAAACCCACCTCACAGAGTTCCGCTAGACTATAGACTTTGCCGATACTTGGTACCGACAACAACAAAAATTTCCGGTACAAGTCTTAAATCAGCCGGTACCCGCGCCTGGCTGCCTGCCATGCACTACACACTCAACCGCGATCTGGGTCACGCGAACGGGCGATAGCGAGCGCCTACCGGCACGGATAGCACGTAACAGGCTTGTCAGTGACAGCCTTCAGTCAACTGAACTCAACAGAAAAGTCGACGAGAGAGTAACATGCAAAAAAATCATAAATGAAAACAAAAAGCAAAACAAAACAAAACAAAACCAAACCAACCAACCAAAACGTAACTTGAAAGAAAAACAAACAAACAAACAAAACAAACTTAACAAACTTCTCACTTACCTATCCACACGTGCGAAAGAATTCCGTCAGTGTTCGTCATCGAACCATGCAGTTACTCAAAGTGATGTTGAAAACAGCGACAGTCAATTGAAAACTGCTACACGCTAGGAACCTGGGGTTCTCAAAGAAAAATGGAACCGTCCATTTGACGCAGTGCTGTAGTAATCACGCTGTCCATTGAAAAAAAAAGGGGCAAAGGTCCTAGGACTGAAAGGAAGGGGAAGAGGATGATTCAATGTTATTTTTCGCATGGCATGGCTATTTCTGCCCTGCCACCCCCACACCCTCTGACACGGAGAGACCAGACATGCAAGAATAGAGGAATCAACGCTCAGATGTTCTCCGGTACAACGGTACCTGCGCTTTTATTTTTTTTGTACAAGGCAAATATTTTACCGTAAAACCGCATAATGCCGTCCCTATTAACGGAAACCTCTGCCTATCACGTCTATGCGTGACTCCAGGTCCAAAGATAAAAAATGTCTAAAGCAATTCACACACTTTCCTCCATGTCCACCATCCCAAACTTGAATTTATCATTGTCATCCATTAACTATATCCATCTCCATCATACTCACATTTATAAACAGACTGTTGTTAGATAATCTTCAAAATCAGTTTTGTTTTTTTTTATTTTTTTTTTTTTATTGGAACATGATACTGTCGGCAGATGTGGGTTTTCACCAGCATCACGTCATTCTGACTAATTACTTCAGATCTGCGGGTTAGCCTTTTCCTTGATGTACATTTGGTACAGATTGGGAATATATATTTTAACAAGACTGTTGTTCCCAACTTTACATGTTGGTTGGTATTCTACAAGTCTGTCATCAAACTTACAGTGTGTTAAAATTTATGCTTTTGTGACTTAATTGTATATTCAGTAATTTCTCATAACATGAGGTTAATCCAATTTACAGGAGTTGCAGAAACATGCAAGAATGGATTCATACAGTGTACTAATCCCATGTAGTACTTGAAATGTGATCCATCTGAAAATGTACAGCCTGATTCCCTTTATTTTCAGATCAAACATAAGTCATCCAGGCATCACATACTCAGCCATCAGCTAATTCAGCAATGATTTGGCAAAATGTTGTACAGATTCTCTGAATTCAGAGTGAAAATATTTGATAGAAAGTTTGATCAGTATCTAACTCAATCCAAATTTTGTAGGCAGCAATACACAGTCTCTGTGTGCCTTTCACACAAACGACAGATACTTTAAATTACTATGGTACTAAACTATTCTTTATCATTCCAGTTGACATTGCATATATGTCAGTGTAATGGGCCTGCACACAAAAAACCAATTATTTTCAGTGTATGGGGCCAAGCAGAACACAGGTAATTTTGTCAGTGTAATGGGGCTGCACAACAAGATACACAGAATTTGTCATGTATGGGCAGCAACAGCAAGAAACCCAGTAATTGTCATTATGGGGCAGCAAGAAACACAGTATTTGTCCATGTTATGGGGGCTGTACGCAAGAACAAACCCCCCCCATGATAATTCAGTGTTGAATAGATTCACAGGCACAGTCTCACTGACCATGCTCCCCCACTCACTGTATAATGTCATGTTGATATTCAACAGTGCACAATGCCATCACTGAACCAAGGCGGTCCACTCCTCATTGATAATGTCATGTTAAAGAATCACAGAGCCCATGCCATCAACTGACCATGGCTGACCACCTCCTCGTGATAAAATCTCATGTTTGTGATTCACCGTGTACAGAGCCATCACTGACCATGGCTGACCACTCCTCAGTGATAATGAAAATTCTATGTTGGTGATTCACATGCACAATCCATCACTGACCATGCCTGACCGCTCCTCAGTGATAATGTCAGTGTTGGTGGATTCACAGTGCACATGCCAAAACTGACCATGCGACCATCCTTCAGTGATAAAGTCATTTGGGATATTCACAGTGCACAATCACTCAATGTCATCACTGACCATGCTACCACTCCTCATATAATGTCATTGTTGGTGGATTCACATGCACATTGCCATCACTGACCAATGGCTGACCACCAGTCCTGCAATCCAAGCCCCCACCCCCCACCTTCCACCCCAGTGTATCAGAACCACCAAACAGACAATCACCGACTAGTCGCCCCCCCCCCCCCCCCCCCTCCCCTCTCTGAATCAGACCAACAGACATCACCCACCAGTCTCCCCCCCACCCCCCCCTCCATCTGATCAGACAACCTACAACAGATCACCCCCTAACTCCCTCCCCCCTCCCCCCCCCCCCCAACCTACTGATAATCACCCACCAGTCGCCCCCTCCCCATACCCCCCGCCTTCCACCTGATCAGACCAACCTACAAGACAACCACCGACTAACCCCCCCCCCCCCCCACCTCCACGCTCTGCATCAGACCAACTATAATCACCCCCATTCCCCCTCCCTCCCCTCCCCCCACCTTACCACTCCGTGTATCAGACCACTTGCCAGTCCCCCTCCCCCTCGCCCCTACCTTCCAGCCTGCATTCAACACCTGACAGAACACCCCCTAACCAACCCCCCCCCCCCCCCCCACCACCCCCCCCCCCCCCCCCCCCCCCCAACCATCCCCCACCCCCTCTCCCTAACCTTCCCATCCGCATTCAACACCTGACAGAACACCCCCAACCACCCCCCCCCCCCCCCCAACCAGCCCCCCCCCCCTCCCCAACCACAGCCCCCCCTCTCCCCTTACCTTCCGCCTGCATGTCAGACACGACAGAACACACCCCCTAACCACCGCCCCCCCCCCCCCCCCCCCCCCCCCCCCCCGCACCACCCCCCCCCCCCCCCCCCCACCCCCTCGTGAACTGCCCCTACTGACACAGACCCCACCCTCAAGTCCAGCTGCAGACGATAATACCCAAAACCAGCCTCCTCCCCCCCCCCAGCCCCCCTCCCTCCTACCAAACCATCTGACACTCCCTCCAACTGCACAGCTCTCCCTCCCCCTCCCCCCAACCTACCCTTTCCCTCCCCCCCCCCCCCCCCCCCCCCCAACTCTACAACCTCATGTTAGACCAGCAATAAGATGCCACCACCAGTTCTCTGCCCCACCCCCGCCCTCCACCCCCACCCCCAACCAACCATGTCCCCGTTTTAATGAGGAATCCTCTTTTTTCTCTTTTTTTTGTTTATAACAGTATACTAAATCGAGTCTGAAAGTGATATAAATAAATGAAATAAGTGTCTGGAATTAAACAAATATTTAAATATACTTGCCTCATTTAACAAACTTACAAAGCAATCATTTTGTGAAAATCATCTCTATTTTTTGCACCTCATATTGATTCAGAATTCAGCATAGTCATTGTTTCTTATTGCACTACAAACATCTGCCAACAATTTCTCTCCATTTCCAAATCTATGGGTCTGCCCAAACACTAGATCTTGTCTTTTCAATGTTTGCACAATTTTATCTAATCGATCTGCAACTTCACGAAACCACTGCCTTCGTTACAAACTTCAAAACCACAAAGTAACAAACAGACAACTTTGACCAAGTCCTTTCCCCGATACTGAAAGTCATTCCTACCGCACACACACACCAAAGTCATGACATCCATAACACGATAATGCATTAGCATATTTTTAACCCAGCATCCATGCTTTATTTGAACCAAAGATCAATATCGCATTATGATTTTACCAGACTTAAAAAAAAAATTAATAAAGTACATAGTGATTCACACAAGACAACACACACATACACATAGCATACAAACCCCGTAACTTTTTTAACTTCAAACTAGGCCGTGGCAATTGTGCAGTTATCAACACACACACACACACACACACACACACACAAACACACACACACACACACACACACACACACACCGCGCCACACATTCACACACACACACACACAACACACACACACACACACACACACACACACACACAACACACACACTCACTACACACTCACCCTCACACCTTTAACTCAAACTATATTTGTGAACTCTGCCTTTGTTCTTACTGTGCCATAGTACTAAAACTTATTTTAGAAATTTAGCCTGCAACTGGCGGTTGTGTTATGACAGAGGTGAGGTCATAGAATGGAAAGTACATGTGTTGAGTGTGGAGAAGTGGAGAATTGGAGTGTAAGGTGGAGCAAGAGACATGCATGTCATGTTATTTGTGTCAGAGTTTCAATAAACAAAGGTGAACATCATGCAGAGTGTTTTTTGTCGAGTCAGATATCAGAAGGGGTAACATCATTCAAATTTTTGTTCGAGTTCAGATATGACAGAAGGTGTGTAGACATCCATGTCAGAGTTTTTGTGTCTGAGTTCAGATATACAAAGGGGGACAAAACATCATTCATGTTTGTGTCAGAGTTCAAATACAGAAGGTGGAGACATCATGTCAATGTTTTGTGTCCAAGTTCAATATACAGAAGGTGGAACAAGAGACATGCATTCAAGTGTTTTTGCCCTGATGACAATAATAGAAGGTGGGAATAGCATGTCAGTGTGTATTGTTCAATCAGATATAAAACAGAAGTAACATGCATTCAGAGTTTGTCTGAATCAGATAAATAGAAGTGAACATCATTCATTTGGGTTTCTGAATGCAAATATATAAAGGATGGGAGCAAAGACATCATGCCATGTGTTTTGGTCAATTCAATATACAAAGGTTGGAGACCATGCCATTCAAGTGATTGTGTCCTGAGTTCAGATATACAGAAGGGTGAGACATCATGTCAAGTGTTTGTTCTATTCAATATACAAATGGAGCAAGAACAATGCCTGTCAAAGTGTATTGTTCTAGTTCAATAAACATAGTGGAAGCAAGAACATGCATGTCAGTGTTTTGTGTCCGAGTTCATATATACAAAGGGGAGCAAGAACCTCAGGTCAGTGTTTTGTGTCAAGTTCAGATATATAATTTTGGTCGTTGTCATTGTAATGCTTTCCGACAATCAAATGAAAACGCTCAAGAACTAGAGTCTTGTCTGTTTTATCATTTTCATTGTAATTCTTGTCATTATTATTATAATTACTATAAACAACATCATTATTGTGGTGTTTGGTTTGGTTTTATTTATTTTGTTTTTTATTTTTTTTTTTTTTATATTTTTATTTATTTATTTTTTTTTTTTTAATTTTTTTTTTTGGGGGGGGGGGGGGGGGTGTTAAGATTGTGTTTTCTTTGTCTGGGGTCATTCTCTACTTTTATTAAAGCTATTATTGGTAGAATGACACTTTTTTTGCAGGTCATTTGATGTTCAGCAAAATTAAATGGTGTTGAATTTCAACTTAGCAATTTGAATTCTTCACTTTTGTACGTTTTATATGGTTTTCAGCCCTGATATTCTTTTGTGGTTGCAGGCTTGAACAACATGATTTATTTGGTGTTTCTTTTGCGGGGACCACATTTCGATCATTGCAGAGTCCAGATACATCCTATTTTTCTAGTTTTTTTTTTCCCCTGTTTTTCTCATTGTTACAATGACACATGTAAAGTTTGGGCCTTTGGTTTACAGAAAGTTTTAAGAATATAGTGATTATATTTTGGATTCTGGAATTGTACATTTTATTATTATCATTACCACAGCGATCAATCTCTTTTGTTTCAGACCTCATCTATATTGATTGTACTGAAAGAATTGCAAGATCACAGCCATAACACGCATGAAAACAACCTACATAATCCATAATCAGCCACCCTCACCACGTCTGAAGCAACAACATACCAATTATGGTCAAGGTATTAAGCTGAACCATTATCCTGAGTGAAAGAGGATCTCCTTCACCATTCCAGATACAGACTACCCAGAAAGGAAGGCATAAATCATCTTCAATCTGCATCTGTGTTCAGGCTCCTCTGTATTGCGGATCTTGATTGCAGAAATTTTGAACACCATAAATTAAAACCTTGCAATGAACATCAGGTGGAGGAAGAAGTAACTCGCTGTTTTTACTCATCCATCAGTAATACAAATAACACCAAAACTGATGTTAGATTGAACCTGTTAGTCATTAAGTCTGGAACACACCCTAATGATTGAACATTGATTCCATCAAGAACTAACCAGTGATATCAAAACATCATCATGATGTCATCAAGACGAACACTGTGAATCAAACCTCACAGTGATTCATCCAAGACTGAACCAGTCATAACAAACATCATCAGTGATGTCATCAAGACTGAACCAGCTATCAAACATTCAAGCATGATTCATCAAGACTGAACAATGAAATTAAACATCAGCAGTGATTCATCAAGCTGAACCATCACATCAAACATCACTGTGATGTCAACACCCTTGAACCAGTCACATCAAGCACAGCATTGATGTCATCAACTGAACCAAGCCACAATCAAACATCAGCATGAGTCATCAAGACTGAACCAATCACATCATACTCAGCGTGATGTCATCAAACGAACCAGTCACATCAAACGCAGCAGTGATGTCCTCAAACCTGAACCTGTCACATCAACAACATCAGCTGTGATGTCACAAACAGACCAGTACACATCATACATCAGCAGTGATTGATTCAAGCAAGACTGAACCCGTCACATCAAACATCAGCTGTGCTATCATCAAACTGAACCAGTCACATCAAACACACAGTGAAGTCCATCAAAATGATGCTTCACAGCAATCTCATGATGAAGCAGCCAACAGACTCATGTGATGGCGCTGTTTATACCTCAGATCTGAATCCAAGACAAGTACAGAGAGACAGAGCAACAAGCCAAGCTGATGTAACAGGTACTTTGTAAAACTACTTCTCCATGTCAAAATTTAATTGCACTAGTTATTATGAAAAATAAATTGGTCAAGTTGATTTTTTAGTCTTTTTTTTTTTTTTTTTTTTTTTTTTTGCTGTCCCAACCTACCCACCGTCAGAGGCATGCACCTCACAGCCGCTCATTCGACACCCTCCACAGCCACAGCCCGGTCGGCCCTCCGAACCCCCAACACGCACTCCACAGGAGCAGACAATGTCAAGTCGTCAAAGCAACCCACCAGGAGACCGCTCTGCTTGCGGATTCACATTGTGGGGTTCAGTGGCGCCTTTCTGATCTAACATCGCAGACACCACCTACTAGCCCCTCTACAGACGACACTAAAGCTTGTCGCGGAGACCCGCGCTTAAGTGAACTCTCCCTCGGGAGGGCGCCACCACGTCCTCCACGACAGCCCCCATGACTCGCAATACCGGTGACCCTGACGAACCAAACTAGTCAACAGACTAGAGAGACATCGAACTTGAGGTCACCATGAGAGCAGGCATGAAGGGCCACAAATTTGAGACAATTTTTTTTTTAATCAGATCGATGAAATGAGATATTAAGATGAGCTAACGATTTCCATTTCGTCTAGACACATGACAGCTGTTACTCAATGCTTCCTTTCATAATATATCTCGCGCAACCAGCCTAAGATATCAGGCACCTCAGTGTAGGTCAAAATTTGAGCAACAACTCTCGATAAACGCATCCATACATGGATGAAACTCGACGTTGGTCCCAATCTTCCCAACATGATCCGCACAGCAAAACTACAACCTGGGTAAGGAGCCTCAGGGAGAAAAACCCACCATGTCTCTGATGATTCAACCCACGACCTCCCACCGGGAGTCCACGATGCTAACCACGTTCGCCACGTTGGCTGGTTGATTTTAGTCATAATGAGCATCTTTAGATTCAAGTCCCCCAAACAAAAAACAAATATAAAATAAAACATGAAAAACAATGCCCCCCCTCCACCCCCCCTCATTGCTTCCTACCCCCTTCCCCCCTCCTTTTCCCTACCATCCCCCTCCCTTTTTCCAAATGCGGCAGTTTCAAATTTGGGTGTGGGTTGACTTTTTCTTTACCTCTTAACAGAAAAAAAGTGGTTTCGGCAGTTCAACATCCTGTAGGCCTTTTTCTGAAACGAAATTCGTAGTCAGTAACTAGTAGGAATCCTGGCTTTCTTAAACAAGAAGATAGATGTCACAGCCATGAGGACCAAATCAGAACAAATTGATGGCAAATGGCTAATGAGCTGACATGATGGAAGTGATTATCCTTTTCCCCAAAGTGAGCGTGCCTCACAATCCTGTACTGTTCATGTCAAAATCACGCACAAATCACAACTGCACATGATTCACAGAAAGAAAAACTCAAGAAGCCTTTCTTGATTAGCCAGAAGAATGATCAAAACTAAAAGACATTAAAAGTGAACTACACCAGTGGTGTTGTATTGTGTGTGTGTTGTTGTGTGTGTGTTGTGAGTTGTGTTGTTGTTGTTGTGTGGTGTGGGAAGGCATGAGAAAAGCATAGCTATGATTAGATTATGATCTTATTATTTTTTTACACATAACTAAATCATCAACAATATTCTGGATCCTAAAATTGACTAAGCATTTTGTTCATATTATTACAAAGTCTCATTGCCTCCCTCTCCCATCCCCCCACCTCAAAATCTCCTTCCTCCCATGTGGTGACAAATCACAGAACGTTTGTCACTGTGTCTGTAGTCAGACACTTTAGTTTATCCTAACTTTCCTACCGTCAATTTTACTGAAACTTTTCTATGCAGATCCTGTATAATTTATTTGTCCCCTTTGACAGTAAAGTTGGTCCATTTCCTGAAGAAAGTATGCGGCAGTAAGTTTTGTTTTTTTTTCCTGTGCAAGACAGGTGACCAAGGTTAACTCTAGAGCCTTTAAGAAGAAGCCGTCAGCTAAAAGCCCATTAAAAATGCTTTCTTCCCAGTCCTATGCCTCCACTACAGGCATTTTTCTCTTGAATTTTCATTGTACTATTTTTTAATCAACAGACTCAATAGAGTGTGGCGTATAAGCTTATATAATCTTGTACTTAAAATGAGATTAAATGAACACACGAAAAGCCCTTATTCTCATCACTGCCTGATGACCACCAGCACTTCCGTCTCGCAGCAAAGATCTGCAACCTTCGAGACAACCCGTAACAACCAAATCAAACGTATTACAGAGCTGAGAGCTCTGCTAATGATTTTTACAAAGACAATAATCTTTTTTATTCAACACTCACTCGACATGAAGGTAATATGATAGTTGATGAATTGGCCGACCAACTTTGTCATTATTGATCGGCTTGTGACATCATGTTTCACTGACAGCGTAGAACGAGCTATCCTATGTTACTCTGCACTGTGCCATGGCCATGACGTATATCACGGAAGGAAGCGCGCCTGCTCGAGCAGTACACAGGCAAGGGAAAATAGGGAAGAGAGAGGTAAGAGAGGGTTGAATCCACAATCATGGTGGGGAGAGTCTGGTCAGGGACCAAGCTTACTCTAGCAGCGCGGGATTTGTACAATCCAATCCGCCGAAAAATCCTGTTCCTTCCCCTGATATCATCTTAACTTGCAGACTCCCCGCACAGTTGCAGGACTTGCCCCCCTGGTTCACTGATCGTTCCCTCGTTTGTTCGTCTCATGAAAAACTGAAACTAGAACTGAGCAGAGCAACTTTTTCTTGTTATTTCAGTGCTTTATAAAATCACAACCAATCGTATCGCGGCGTTCATCTCCTCCTTCTCGATCACCGCAAAGTTGTGAGAGTTTAACGCATATATTTTTTCCAAAATAAACGCACCCACCCTATTTAAATTTGACTTTCGTGACAAAAAGTGACAAAAAAGAATCTGTCCATCAGTTAGAAAACATAAAAAACCGCGACTACCATCCAAAAACACAGAAAGCAGCCCAAAAAGATTCCAGTCGAGAACTACACGGTTTCAAGACATTGGCTGAAGAAGTGCCCGTCAGGGGGGGGGGGGGGGGGGGGGGGGGGGGGGGGGGGGGGGGGGGGGGGGGGGGGGGAGGGGGGGGGGGGGGGGGGGGGGGGGGGGGGGGAATGGAAGATGCCCCCCTTTTTCTGATATGAGTGGGGGGGGACCCCCCCTTTTTGAAAAATCCTAGATTAAGCTCTGTGGACAGACATGTCCGCTAATTAGCGTCTTGATAGACTTCTAAACTGTTTCACTTTCATTTACAGTGTAGTTACAATACAACGGTTTATTTCAACTTTTTGCTTTGTGTTCTTGTTTAATGTGAAGATTAGTGTAAAGTACATATATGTTTGATCAGCAAAACAATCTATCCAAATCTTAAATGCACAACAATACTTGTGTATTATCAGAATTAAAACAAAAAAGCCCAGCAAAATCTTCATTAGTTTCCTTCAAAATTGTATATATTTCATTTTTAAATCTTTGTAATTTCTGCTAGAATTTTTGTTAATTATTAACCCCAAATCAGTAAATTCCCTGCACTGGAAAGCCTTTTGTAATATTTTTCAGCCGAGTAACGTATTAAAAATCAAAAGAAATCATCCTCTGCTGAGGGCGGATAGGGAAGGGGGAAAGCGCTCCCTCTGTCCTCCACTCCTCCCCCTCCTCCTTCCTCACCACTCCACTCCCTCTCCTGTTCCGACACCCTTCCCAAACCCCCCCCCCCCCTTTCCCTTCCTTCATACCCAACCCGCCTGTATCCCCGTGTATTTGAATACTATCAATGCTTGAGACTGAAACTACACTCATTGAACCCATAATTTGTCAGTTTTACTTCAAATAACCTTTGAACTTTGAATCCATTTCACAACATGCATGCTTCTTTCTTTTCCTTTCTTTGTTGTTACCCTGTGATTTGATAAGACACCTATAAAAGCTAGATGATAATCATTAACTGTCAATATGTTTATGGTAGAATTTAACATTATTATGACACTGAGAATAAGTCCTATTTCTTTGTACAGGAAGATGAAAAACCTGTGTCTTCCACTTGTCAAGCATCAGGTCACTCAGAAACATGGTTATGCGTTGTTCAGACAACTGACATCAGTAGAAAGGTGAAGGTGAAACCAAGAAAGAAAAAAAAACTGGTTTCACTGTGAAGTGTCAGAAATCAATTACGCAGGCTGAATCGAAGACACACAAGATGATCCACATATGTCAAAAACCATTTTCAATAACGTGTGCAGTCCACTTTTACACAGCCTGGTAATCTGAAGACACCCAAGATATCCATAGAGGTCAAAACCATTTTCCATGCAATGAGTAATAAGACTTCTTCTGTATAATTAATTGAAGAAACACAAATCACCATAATGGTGAGAAATTTTCATGTGATGTTGCAGAAAGACTTTTACATGCATGAAACCTAAACACATAAGGTGATCCATACTGATCAAAATTATCATGTGATTGGTGCAGTAAACTTTTACAAGCAATAATCTAAGAAACACAAAAATCCATACTGTCAGAAAGTATTCTGCATTTGCAGTAAAATTTGCACATGGCAAGTGTCTGAAGACACACAATTGATCCATACAGGTGAAAATTATTTTCATTAATAGTGCGTTAAGAGTTTTACATTCAGTCATCTGAAAACACAAATGATCATACTGGTGAAAATTACTTTAGACGTGAAGTGTGCAGTAAGAGTTTTACACAGCAGTCATCTGAAGACACACAAGAAAGATCCATACTGGTGAAAACCATTACATGTGATTTGCCAAAAGACCTTTTACACATTTCGGTAAATCTGAAAAACACAAGAAAATCCCATACTGGAGAATTATTTTTCATGGATTGTGCATAAGATTTTTCATTGCATGTATTCTGAAACAACACAAGATGATCCATACTGGGAAAATTAATTTCATTGATGTGTGCAGTATGAGTTTTACATTGCAGTCCAACGAAGACACACAAATGATCCATACTGGTAGAAATTATTTTCCAGTATGTATGTGCATAGATTTTTTACACAGTCAGTACTTTGAAGAATACACAGATGATCCATACTGGAGAAACCATTTTCATTAATGTTGGGCCATAAAACACATTACACGGCAATTCTCTGAAGACACACAAATATCCATACTGTGATAAATTTTTTCATTATTTGCAGTAAGAGAATTTTCAATGCACGGCAAGTAACTACCACACAAATGATCCATACGGGTAAAATTATTTTCATGTGAGTGTGCCATAAGACTTTACACAAGTGACCTGAAGAGACACAAGTATCCATACTGGTGAGAAATTATTTTCATGTGAGTATGCAGTAAGAGTTTTACACAGCATCATCTAAGAACACAAGATGATCCATACTGTGAGAAATATTTCATAATTTCATAAGATTTTAACAACCAATATCTGAACAGACACAAGATATCCATACTGTGAAATTATTTCATTATGTGTGCAGTAAGACTGTACACACAATATCTAAAGACCACAAATATCCATAACTGCGGAGAAACCATTTCAAGTATTGTGCCTTAAACTTTACACAGCAATTCTGAAACTCAAAATATCCGAAGAAAATATTTTCATGTTTTTGTCATAAAACTTAGAGTCAATCTCTAAAGAAATTTCGCATATAAATCAACGTCAAAATCAATTGCAATACAGTTGTCAGTAAGTTACACACTTGTATAGCCTAACGAGACCAAAATCACATACTGAACCAAACATTTGCACAGTTGTGTCAATAAACTTTACACAAACAATTCTATGTAAAAGACATAGTTCAGCAATCCCAGTAATGATGTTCTGAAAACTAGTACACTGGCAACTGTACAAAGTCAAAAAGTGCAGTTAAAAATTATTTTGCTGTATCTGTCATTAATTAACTCTACCAGTTTACTCCTTTGGTATCCAATGTTACATTTTGATTCACACTCCCATATTTTTTCATTGTTAATGTTTCAAAAATTTACCTTTTTCATAAAAAAAGATTCTCTTTTTTCTGATCATTTAAAATATAAATACATTTACCTACTTAGTACATAATATATTTACATACTCTTAACTTTCATAATAATCAAGTAAAAACAATCATGACAGTTCGCTAAAGCCGTACATCAAATGTCGAAGGCAATTTAAACTTTTACATTCATATAGCTTGAAAGACATCAATATACACTTAATTCCTTGCATTGAATTATGCATAAGACATTTATAATTACCGTTACATCACACAGTAAACTTTTTAAGACAGTTACTTAAAAGACCAAGATTACTCCACATTGCAAAATTCATGTATCTGGTGTACCATCCAAACAATTATACACAGGACTGAAAAATAAAAGATATCCTTACTGGTCAAATCAATGCATCTATGGGTGCGAAAAGAACTGGCCTAAGCAATATTTATTTCTCCATATTAGATAACATAAAACAAAACAAACAGATCCCAATACGATCTGAAACAATTCTGTTACACAGACATAAATAAAGCAATAACATAACACACACACACACACACGCACACGCCACACACACACACCCATACCCTCCACACACACACACACAACAAACAAAAACACACAACCATGACATATTTGTCTAAATTGGTTTTATTGCAATGTGAGAGTAGATGGTTAACATGTTCTCTCAAAATAATGTCATATGAATAATGATAATTCTAACATTGACTGAAATCAGGAAAGAAATACTCACTGTAATTCTTTGATGAAGAACTTTTACAAAGACTAGTATAACTTTAAGTTGATCATAAACATGATCCCTATGCTGAAAAAAAAATGAGATCTTTTAAGTCTATTGATACACATGAAAGAAGCCTGAAGAAATTAGATATAGTTTTTAGATTTTACTGGCGATATTATTTTTTTTCTCTACGTTTGTTGTGTTGTCTGTTTTTCCTGTGTGTGTGAGTGCAACACTAACATTACAACACTATGATTAATCTACAGTAAATTTCATCATGGTGAGAGCGAAGTATACGCACATCTTAGACAACTGTTTCATATTTCCTATAAATTAGCTTTAAAACATTCACAAAATGCTCATACTAGAAAATGTATGGTTGAAATATCTGCTGATGTACTGGTCGACTCATACTGAAAGTAAATGTGGTGTGTTGTTGTGTTGTGGGGTTGGGTGTGTTTTCACCACACATGTAACAAAACATAAAATAGTAGGAATCCATACCAACAGTTGTTCATAACCTTTCATATTTTGATATGATATATGTGAAAGATTGCACTTCTATGTTATCAATTAACGTAATCTTCACAACATCTTTTGTTGCAGTACCCAGAGATAATAAATCCTGAAGTCTTTTTGATTTATTGAGAAGTTTCTGTTTAAATTGTTTGTATTGTTAAGAACCATTAAAAGCTATGAATAAGTGATTTGTATATACATCTACGGTTAAAGATAACTTTCCCTCATTTAACATTACTCATTTTATATATGTTGGCAAAAACCCATGCTTAAAACTGCAAATTAAAAACAGTGGCAATTGTGTATTTCTTACACTACATTCAATTAGGAAATAAACTCTTCAACATTGAATTTTTGCTCATCATTGACCACGCTCTCTTGCATTACCCCATGAAGCCATTCTCCTCCCATCCACAGACTTCCCCCCCCCCCCCACCCCCCTCTCTCCCCCTAGTGCTCTCACATCCACAGACGCCTGACAGGTCCTTTGCCACCCCTCACTGCATTCCCAGAGATCAGTTCAATTTTCATGAGGCATCCACCAGAACACATACAGTCCACTGTGGTGTTCACGGGCTGAGTCCATTGTGTGGAGTTTCACTGGTGCTAGTCACACTTTGGTGGTGTTGCACTGTGCTGAGTCACTGTTTGTGGTGTTTACTGGTGCTGAGTCACTGTGGTGTCACTGGTTGCAGAGTCACTGTGGTGTGTTCACTGGAGCTGAGTCACTGTTTGTTCACTGTCTGAGTCACTGTTGTGTTACCATGAGCTGAGTCACTGTGTGGTGTTCACTGTGCCTGTTGATCCAACGTACCAGGACAAACCACAACACTAAGTCCCTAACTACCAACAAAATACCTTAACATGGAGCCATTGTGTGAGGTCATCGCCACCTTACTGATCCAAACACCATCATCCAGTGAGGTCCCCATGAACTTGCCGAACCAGTAACCTTAACACAAAACTGACCCCATATGTGTAGACCAGGCTTATATTCATTACAGACTTAACCGAGGTTCAACCCGACTATCCGCCAGTTAACTCTCTAACCAGAATACCTCCCACAACCGCTCATTCATGGCCATCGTTACGGCTAACCGGTAGACTTGACCGAGTTATTTTAACAAGGGGCCCTCGCCGTTACACTGCCCAAACCAGAAGTTAAATATGGCCGCGTTCGGTACATGCAAATTCCGACGCTGTTTTGGCGACGAACATGTTCGCGATAGAAAATAACCATTGACTCTTAAACGACGCGGAACGTTCACTAAGTTTCAGATTTCGTCCGTGAGGCCAAACACATTTTTTTTTTTTTGCGTCCTCACAGGACCTCAATAAACGAGGAAACTGCACACCTGACACGCAGGAGGCACTGTGCCATTACACAAGTATGCGTAGCCATCGTTAATCTGGTTACCTACTGGCACATTTGCAACGCGCAGTTGAGAACTGCTTCATGTCACCGTCACTGTATCCCCGTTCAATTGTATATTTTTTATTTTATTATGAGTTCCATGTATTCTACAATAAGATTTTAATAACAAGGTTGGTCAATAAGTAAGTAAAGTGCAAAACAATAAGTTATCTTAAACTAAGATAAGTACATGTTGTCATGAAGTAAAAACCTAACAATCTCTTTTGAGTAAAACAGTAAACAACAGAAACAAAGAGAATTTTAAAGTAAACACATGAAATACACACAAACATTTCCATTTGAATTTTATTAGACAAATTTTTGGTTTTTGGTTCAAACTAATATGTGTATATATATACCACCAAAAAATAACAATTTGGCTCACATTGCAAAATGATGAATAAAAAAAGCTAAGAAAAAAAAGACACTGCATCAAATGCACGACTCGGTGGCAATAATTGGCCTATATCTAACCCTCACAAAAAACACATGAAAAACACATTTGTTTTACACCAACTGATAAATTTAAGACGTATTAACACACCTATCAAAAATACATCATTAACAACCTTATCATTTCATGTTGACTTCAATTGCTACCCTCTTAGCCCACCATTTAACATATCTCATAATATGCACATGTTTTGACCAACAAAAATTGAAACAAAACCAAGACAAATTTTCACACACACACACAACCAACACACACACACACACACACACACACACACACACACCCACACACACACACACACACACATAATACAGTAACCTATGCACACAACTAAGGGACTCTTCCCTCACACAATCACACATACACAAGAGAAATTTACCTTTTCATACATAACAAAAACAGAAAAGAGAAGGTAAATGTAGAAACAGCTTCAAATTTATGTGCAAAGAGAAGGGAGGGAATGAAAAACAATCATTTTCTGTGAGGTTTGCTCTTTCAGTTCCCAGCTTTTTTTGTTAACCCTAACTTCCACCTTTGCTTCTTCCAATGTCTCTATATTTTTTTCAATTTCACTACCATATTTTCAGAAAACAATAAACATTTTTGCAATTTCACTAATTTTGTTTCAATTTCCTAATAAAATATATTACTAACAGAATGTCCAAATAATTTATAGAACAACACCAACCTGAAATACCAAAACAACAAAAATAGCATAAAGACAACAAGACTTCATATGTACACAGTCTTAGTTTTTGCTGATAGTAGCAAATGCTATTTTAGTCACATATCATACTTGACACAATTTGAAAAAACCCCCATGCTCATAAACCATATTTTCATGTCAAGTAAATTCTCATTTGACCTGACCATGTTTCATCCGTTTTTAGTTTACTAGACTGCCTTTTTTCTTTCTTCACTGCCAAGTGTGTTTGAGAATTAAAATAAACAGGAAAATATTGCCATTATCTTTATGTTAGTGGCTTCAATTTTTTTGCAAACCTTTTTTTTTTTGCTTGGTGTTTGTTTGTTTGTGTTTGTTGGTGTTTGTGTGTTTGTGTGTGTGCAAATCCCTTGTTCAGAACAAATTTTTCTTTTCTTTTTCAAATTTTTCTTAATTTGCTGAATGATTTACCTTCTAGATTAAGGATGTCTGAGTCCACAGGCAAGTTTCATTCAAATCACATCCCTATTAGTTGGCAGTCTGTCAGTTTGAGCTCAAGAGAATGATATATACGATTGATCAAAAAACCTCACAGCCTTTGGAGGTAGTGATATTCATGGCAATTTCTAATCCTTGATCACATAACATCCCCAGAAATATTTTATACCATGTGGCATGTCTTAATACATGAACAGTTGTTTCTTTAAACCATTTCATACATTTTGAAAATTTAACAAATTAAACCACGATCAGAATAATGCATCACATAGATAAACTGTATTAACATTCATAACAACCCATCAATTGACAGTAATCCATGTCATAATACCATCAGAATGTTGTACAAAACTGTCAACACTTAATTGTTGTACTAGAATCACCATGTATATATTATATTTTGTTGTCAACTTTCTGAAAGAAGAAACATGATTATCTTTTCAATCTTTTTTCTCAAACCCAGGCAAGCTTAATTTACAATGTTTTACATTTCTAGTGCCCCAAATTATTCACATAAGCTCAAGGTTTATAATCGCTGTTGAAAACAACTACCTAACACGTTTAACAACTATGCAACAGTAACACAACTCAATTTATAATTGGAGCTGAAAACAGACTACCTCCCACGTTAACAACTTATTCAGACAGTACACATTAAGTTTGATCCACATAGAAATTTCAGTTTATCAAAACATGGACAACTTAACACGGTTGAGTGAATTTTGTAACATCAGTATCACTTACTAAAACGAAATGTCTGTGAAATCACAATTATATTAAACACACATACATGTCACAGTGTGATACTTCAGTTAGATGACTTAATTAGAAGAAAGCTCACTTGGAATTTTTTCATTTGAGAGATTCTAAATTACATGCAATGTATCAAAACAATCTAAGAAATAAAATATAC
Source organism: Conus ventricosus (assembly GCA_018398815.1). Taxonomy (NCBI): domain Eukaryota; kingdom Metazoa; phylum Mollusca; class Gastropoda; order Neogastropoda; family Conidae; genus Conus; species Conus ventricosus. The sequence goes on from JAFLJL010002674.1 coordinate 37,511, forward strand.
ATCTCATACCAACCTATTTAATACTTCACTATCACAATTACTATATACACATCACACACACTACACACAGCACACACACACACACACACACACACACCACACACACACACACACACAACACCCACACACACACACTTCATGCATGATAACAAACAAAAAACATGGGTTGGATATATCAATCTAGAATTGAAAATACCAGCTCACGCTATTCTGGCTGGTAGATCATGTGCGCTGTCCGAATGAACTGAACCACCACCTGAAAAAGGATATTTCCATATTGATCAAAACATTACAATCAACCAAAGGTACATAATATTCCTCCTCTAACAAACATCTAATTATTTGCTTAAGTAAATAGTATTTTTTCCAAATTATGAAAGTTACAATATTCCTACAAATTTTACACACATATTTATTCTTTGTCAGTAAGAAAACAGCTCGGGACGTGGACTTTATTATTTAAGGCTCATCCACTGACATAGTGTTACATAATATTAAAATAACATACTTTCCAACATTAGAAATTGCTTACAATGACGAATACAAAATAGCGAACTCCAAATGCTTATCCTGTTTTCCAAGTCTACCAGAACAGTTCCTTATTACATACCTACAAATTCATCACACTTGTTAAAGACACCCACACATGCCACACACACACACACACACACACACACACACACACACACAACACGCAGCTCACACCACAACACACATACACACAACAACACACACACACACACACACACATATGCGTCAGCACACACACACACACACACACATCCGTTCAAGACCAACCAGAAGTTGCAAAAAAAAAAAAAAAAATTCCATTTACATACTCTCTGCCTGACACTTAAACACACATTAACCTCACACTACCACCCCCCCCCCCCCCCCCACCCCTCCCCCCCCACATCCCACAGACATAACGTCCACACTCATGCTAACACTTGCTAGTGCCATACAATATTGCTTAATAACTCCAAAACCACAACATGAATACAATTGCACATTGACATGCATGATAACGCACACACACATCTACACATTTGGATTTTGTACTGCATGCCCACAACACACGCTCGTTTCTTTCACCCTCACACACAGTGACACACACACATAACAATGCCACTTAATACTGATACACACAAGCTTTTACTCACTTTTCAAGTGTACTCATCATGTTTGACACACCTCTGATACTTATCAGTTCTCTTCACCATCAACAATCATGTCGATCACTCGTCTGTTGTTAGAAGGCACTGGCCCCACTGCCCTGTTTTCATACGCCTGCCTTCCATTCCGATGTCCTCTTTAGATTTGTCCATTTTTCACGACTTACTCTACTCTCTCCATCTTCGACATCGTTGTTTACCTTCGAAATAGTACATACGCATGCCTGAACGAGATTACGGAAATCCCCTGTCATCTAAAAATAGTCGCCAGGGTAACTAACAGATGGCAACCCGGCTCACTAATGGCAATGGAATCTAACCACGGCCAGTTAACGCTGGTTCCGTACCCGCCGGAGGTAAAACTAACCGAGTCAACAGCTTGTCCATAATATAACCATGAGAGAAATCAATGTAACATGAAGGAAATCAAAATTGAGGGCATCAGATGGGTGTGAAGGGCAATAGAACTTGAGACTTTTAACGCTGATTGAGCAACATGAAACCCTCCTGGTTCACCTGTTTGTTCAGCTTGCCCGCGGTCCAGTGATCCTTAGGCTTTGCTGGCGGGAATCAATAGCTTGGAGATTAGTATGTTTTTTCACACTCTTGTAGCCTGAAGGTGAAGGATCTGTATCCTAACGAAACTGTAAGAATTATGCCCCGTAGGGCTTTTTCCCATCAGATAGGCTAAGTAGAACCTACTAAATAAACCCGCCTATCTCCTTTTCTTTTATCCTTGACTTCCTTATTTGGCCCTTTTCATATCTTCTCTCCCCTCAAGTCTTCTTTTACACACTCCATTTCTCTCTGGGCTTTTAAGATACCCGCGTTGCGTCGTGCACCTGTGTCGAGGAATGAATCCTGTGTAAGACCCGCCTCAACACATCACTTGATCGGACCTCTCCAACAGGATACACTTTGGCCCTGGGGTACTAATATCGCTCCCCTCTTCTGTCAAGACAGTCTTCCCCCGGCTCCATGTAACCCTCGCATGCTCAGCCCTATTCCCCCCTCTGTCCCCGAGTTGACTTGATCAGGGTAGGTTGGTTTTCTTTGTCGTATATCTCTCCCAAGCCTGGAAGTCAAGACATAGTTTCTTGCCCTGCCCCTTAGTTGGACTCCAAGGGTGGGAAGGAGGCATAATTACAATAAACTAAATCTGCTTCTTTAAAAAATATCCCCCCCAAAAGGAAAGGGAAACAGCATCCCCAGTTTCATGATTTCCGAATGACATGATTCAGATACTGAGGTACACAAAGACAGATTTCTGCTTCCTCTTGTATGAAGACGAAGCAGGAAAGACCCCTTCATTCTACCGCCTTTGCTATCCAAAGCTTAATATCATTTAGCAGTGAACCCTCAATCCATCAAAAACGCAAATGCTCATTCCTCATTCAAAGTAAACAAAAAAAAAGACGAACAACTCTGAAGGCAAACGAAACTTTGGACTGAATCAATAACTCCCCACATACATAAATTCATCGAAACGTGTACCTGCCCGATTTATCTGGTTCACAGAGCAGAGATCAAATCGAGCTGGCGTCCAGTTGACGAGGTCGCAGGTGACAAGTAAGAAGGGCAAAAATCCACCAACACCCTCTTTCTGACATCACCAACCCTGTGCTGCCTCCTCATCAAAGTCCCCTACCTGAATGTTCGTTTTCACTTATGTGCCGTCCCCCCCTTACTTAGTCCAATTTTGCCATGTCAGACCTGTCTGTATCTGGCAGGAGTAAGTGGTATTTGCTGCAAGGCACCCATAAGGCCGTGCAAAGATCCTCAACATTGTGCTAACTGCGGTGGCGACCACCACCTCATCACGAAACTGTCCCTCTTTAGATTCAGAATCTGCTATCCATCCAACGTCAAAACGGAAAAGAAGATCTCATATATTGAATGCCCGAAACCGAGATGCAACAACCGACAGCTTCTACTGATGCATCGCGTAAAGAAAATTACCCACAGTTTTTCTACTATCCAGTTCTGCTCCACACAGATAATTTATTTTTCAAAGACATTGCAATAAATCTGTCATCTGTGTACAGTCCCACCCAACTCCGCCCAAAATAATGCCCTGGTGGACAAAAAACCGCCACCCCTCAGACTGCCCCAGTCTACAACATCTGCTGCAGGCAGTTAAAAAGCCAGCCCCCCAACCTCGAACATCCTCAATCCAGCCCTGCGCAAGGAGTTCTCCAACCCAGTGTGGAGAGTGGAGATGAGGAAAAACCTCCACCATCTCCCCAATCCAGACCTTCTTCGCCTGTTGCCATTCCGCCACAGGTCTGTAGACCAACACACTCCATGAACTGAATAACAAATTCCTCCATTGAGGCAGACGTTGAATGAATGACTGATCCTCTCTCTCCTTTTCCACCCTCTGCACCACGGATAGTACAAAATTCCATTGGAAATAACCGTGGACCTAAATTCCAACTTCGAGACAGCAGCTTCTGTTCAATCTATAAACCTTCCGTCGTGTCTCCTTCAGAAACTCAAATTCCACACCAGAAGACCTTTACTCTTCTGCTTTAAATATTCCTTTCAAACCGCCCAACCATCCACGTTGACTATCGGCGGTGTTTTCCCTTCTCCTACATAAAACTTTGTTGTATAGAATTTCCAGTCACTTTGTCTACCTCCCTTCAGCTGACTGCGAATCACTCTCCACCAAGAACGTGAACAATCTTTTCCCTTTATCTCCCACCTTCTTCCCGGTTAGTCACAGGACCTAGTCAGTCTGATAGGAAACTCCTCGCCCTTCTTTCTGTTGGGTACTTTAACTCACATCCTCTTTGGGGTATGCCGTAACGTCACCCAAGTCCTGATTGAGATTCCTTTCGATTTGGATTGTTTGTCTGAACGACGATACTGCAACTTACTCCACTCTTCCACCAGGTTCACTTTGGTTTAGATTTGTCAGGTTTGTGACCCCTCGCTGTCCCACTATATGCCCTTCCATGACATCTGCACGAAGTGACCATTTCCCTTCTTACTACACACCTCATAACATGAACTCGTCTCTGTCTCTCAACATCTAAATTACAAAAAGCCACAACTGATCAATTTCAACCACTATTTCAAAAGAATTCCAGGACACGTGATTTCTTCAGAGTCCGGACCACTGATCACTGACAAACACAGTATCAGAGAGTGCTAAAGCTGTGTATCCATGTCTTCCGATAAACTTCAAATGCCAAAAACACCTGGTTGATTCAGACTGCCAACAAATTTCCAAAGTAGAAAACGGCTCACTCAAGTGTACAACGACCTTTCGGACCCAACGCTCGAGCCCATCCAAACTCGTGCTAATCTAACACACTTTTAAAATCATAAATTCGGTCCCTGAGAAACTCTGCCTTCAGGCTACATCAAAAACTTCCAAAAAAAAAGTTAACATCATTAAAGGGGAAAAATCAAAGGGAAGACAACCTGTCCCACGTGAACCATCTCAATTATCGGATTCTTTAATAACCAGAGAAGAAAGCCGGCCTAATCTGCTTGCTCACCCTTGAAAAGAATTCCTCCTTTCTAAAAAATCACACTTTGTCAAAAACACAGACCCAAAAGAAAAATCACCCCAACTTTTCGTCCGGCAACATGGAAGACCACAATCAGCCTTTCACGTTAACGAGCTGAAATCTGCCATTGCTTTTCATTTCTTGCAGCATTCCTCTCACAGGTTAGATGAAATCCATTATCAGCTGTTGAAAACACTTCCCTAGAAGGTCCTGAACATACTCTACAGTCTTCAACCAGTGTGGACTACAGTTATTTTTTTCCACCCCTTGCGAAAACCCTCATTATTCCCATCCCCAAACTGAAAAGAGCGTTCTAATCCTTTCAAATTACCGTCCCATAGCTTTGACCAGCTGTGTCTTTAAATTGATTGAACCAAAGGCAATCTAGCTCATTGGAAACTGAAACCGATGCCATTTGGCGAAAAACATGTGTTTTCAGCAAACACACTCCGTTGACCATTTTGATTCGTCTGAATCTACACTTCGGAACGCCTTTCTGAACAAACAGCATGCAGTGCAATTTTCTTTGACTTGGAGAAGGCCTACCATACCCACCTGGAAGTCGGGAAACTTCATGATCCCACGATCTGGATTTCGATACATCTTCCGCTTTTTATTCAAAATATTTTTTTCAAACACATTTCAGGTCCCCGTAGCACCACTCTCTCTGATGTCCACGAGCAGGATTTGGGTGTTCCACTGAGCATACTAAACCTCCACCCTCTTTAGTATTAAATCTCCAACATTGTTAAATCAGTTCAGCAGGTCAGACTGCCATTGTTTGTGGATGATTTTTGCTGTCTACGCAACTGGAAGCCTGTACCCGAGAGTTCCAGCGCAGCTTCCAGCTTTGCCGGTTAATAAAATCCATCGTTGGGCAGATAAAACGAGTTTCCACCTTTTCTCCATCAAAGACGCAGTTATTCACTTCATAATTTCCGCATTTTTTTCCAGATCCTACTTTCAAGTAGGAAATCTCCTATTCCAGCTGTATAAAAGCCAAATTTCACTGGAGTCATTTTTGACCAAAAAGTTAACTTTCTCAGCCAACATTCCAAAAACCACAAAACTGCTTGCCAAAGCAACTTAAAAGTTCTGGCGGTCGTTGCGCACACCGACTGGCCTGTAAGAAAACCTTTTGCTGCACCTCTACAAGCCTGTCCTTCCAAGTCTGACTAAAGTGTGCAGTTACGGCTCCGCAAGATCGCTTGCCTCAAACTCTTGACCTAACCACCATCAACTTCGTCTCTGTCTTGGAGCGTTCCGCACCACCCCTTGTACACCGTACCAGAGGCGGTTGAACCTTCACGTCCCAACCGCAGGCTGAAACTGTCTTGAATTATAGATCCGACTGTTCACTCGAACCGCAGAAACCTGCCTATGACTGTGTCTTTCCCTCCGTTCCATAATAATTTTGAAACACCCGAAATTATACCGCCGTTTGGTCTATCCGTAGCGCCTCACGTGCGAAAGCCGACTAGACCTAGATTGTGTCGGATTTTTTCCTCAAGTTTCCGATCAACCCCGTGGAACCTTTTTCACACCAAATTCGTTTCGAATCTGCACTTTTTCGTAAAGAGCAACCACTTCTCTGGCGTACAAGGCTTGTATCTGACTCTGTTCGAATTCCATCACTGTCAAAAATTTCACTGACTTCCAAGCGAAAGTGGCCTTGCAGCCTACGCCCTGGCTTCCCTCCTATACGATGGAACATATCATTCCGATGCTTCCGTCTATTTCTGCTGAACTTACTGCTCTGATACTGGCCTTTGAAATAATCTCACATTCTTTGAAGAGGACAATTTCTGGTTCTGTCGGATTCGCTGTCAGCTTTGAGGCCAAAGCTGGCCGCAACTCTTCACACCAAACTTTTTTTTTTTTTTTGAACTTTTTAGCAAGTTGAAGGCGGACGGTTACAACATACTCTTGCTTGTTCCTGGCCATGTTTGCATCGGCGGAACGCATGGTTGATCGTTTAGCCAAGAACGCCAAAGAGAGAAACTGTCCAACACTTATATCCCCCGATCAATGGTTGAAACCTAAAGTAACGATTATGTTGAGAGACCTTCTGGCAGGTGGATTGAACACACAGATGAAAAACAAACTCTCAGATCCGTCCACACCTTAAGGACTCCTCCCATCTACGTCGTGGTCGTATAGAGGAACCGGTTCTGTGCCGGCTGCACACCGGCCATTCGAATTTACCCATTCTTTCTTACCTTTTAAGAGTGAAGAACTCCGTGTGAATCCATGTCAGCGCCACTCACAAAGAACATGTTCTTTTAATGGGTTTGGACTTCCCAAACGATGTAGACACAAACAATTTACGGCGAGTCCATAAGAACCTTTTCAGGATGTCCCCCTGAACGTGATCCTTGATTTTTTGAGAGAGATTAACATTTTTCATCTAGTTCAGATTTTTACGCACAAAGAATTTTAATGCAATTTCTGGTGCGATTTTTAACGATGTCATATAACTATATGTGTAAAGGTGGTTTTTTTTTTTTTTTTTTTTTTTTTTTTTACAGACTGTGAGTTAATTTAACGTTGGACTGCCCTGATTGCCCTTTGCGTCGATGGGCTATAACAACATTAACTTAACTTATCAACTGAAGATGATTGTTCAGCGTCCAATTCTGGTCGAGACTGCATCATCTACTCTATGCTTACTTTCATAATTTTCTCGTACAACCAGGCTGAGAAATACAGGCACCTGTCTTGTGGTTACGAAATTGGACCGCAGCACTCACTGTGGGAACGCATCTAATAAAATGGATGAAACTTGATTGGGCAGTTTCAATCCCTCCCAGTTGAAACCTATAGCAAACTCAACTGTTTGCAGGAGCCAATATGATGAGTAAAATCTACAATATAAATGGCTCAGAAGGAATCGAACCCACACCTCCCAGCCAGGAATCTGAGATGTAAACATAGTGTTCGGTCAGCTGTAGGAAGCAATCTTGGTCAATCTGCATCATCTGAAAGGATAAATAATTAAAACACATAGTACTGTAAAGAGCATTACTTCAAAATCGTGTGGTGATGGCATTGTCGGAAGTGTGCATCCAAAATTGACATGCAAGTAAAGAATGAACATTAAACATTAGACAGTTCCGTTTACGCTAATTCACTTTTTTAAGTGCATAAGCAATTGCAAGATTTGAATCTCAGAGAAAAGAGAAGAGAAAGATGTGTGGGTGTGTGTTTGAGAGAGAAGAAGAGAAAAAAGATTAATCTTTACAGTGCTTCCTGGTCTTTCATACCCATGACTCAATGAAAACATTAAAATCGAATGAATGGATGGTTTAGTTTCACAAAATCTTAGATCCCTTAATGATTTAGTACAGTTGGTCACTGAAATTTCATGTATGGGCAAAAATACAATCGATTATCAGCGTAATTATTAAAACGCAGTTTTACCCCAGGACCTAATGTATTATATGGTCGCACATGCCCATGCCATTTGGTTTATGAATATAGTTGAACTAACCCTGATCTTGAATAGATAGCAAAAGAAAAGCCCTACAAAATTCGGATCTTAAAGGTGACCCGCACGATCAGGTCTTGTGTTGGTCACAGACTCATCCTGTAAGTTTAAGACAACCGTGGCCTTTTGCTATGACGATAAACCTAATTAAGTAATGAAAGATCAGGGTTTTCATCACCAGTCAACTCACCGCAGTGTTATTTCACTCCAACTTGATTTTTGTGTAATCCAACCTGCTGACCGTCCCCAGGCAATTTTTTAGGCTTTTTCCATTTTTTCCTATCTCCCTGTCTGAACTAACATATCTCTTGTATGGGAAACTGTTCTAGTGATGCTTGCAGAGAAGATGCATGTGAGTGATTTGACATAGTGCATGTGGATTGTTTGACATGACAGTGGACTGTCCAGCCCTTTGATACACCTTTGTGGTGTGACAACGAGAGCTCACACTACATGCTGTGCACCCAATTCCTGATACACCACTTTGCAACACAGAGTTTTGGTTTCACGTCATAGTGAATTTCCCACCCCCTGTCCATAAATAGAGTCATTATTGTGACTAGTATGCGATTCCTAGCATAAATTGTCAATCCTGAGTGATACAACTCTCAGTTTACATATGATTAACTGGAAATGAGATGCCGACCCTGTTCCCTCCCTCCCCTCCTCCATCGTACCATCCTCCCCCACCACCTCACAGCAACTCCTTCATTTTTTTTCAAGTTATGTTATTGACTTTCAAACATCCTTGCCTTCATCCACACGCACCATTTTTTCCCATCTGATTCCCCTTCCTGCCGTCCCCCTGTACTGCTTTCCCTTCTCTTCCTCCTCTGTCTGTATGTTTTGATACCCCATCCCTCCACCCATTGCCCCTGCCCACACCTCTTCCATAATTGGCCTTTTCTGAATTTTCTTTTTCAATGTGTACACACACTCACACACACACACACACACACACACACACACACATCACACACACATATATACCTAATATAGTCAGTTATATCCAGGGCTTAAAACGTTTCCAGCGTCTGGCGGAATTCCTTATTACGGTTTTGTCAAAAAAAAAAAAAAAAAAAAAAAAAAAACCAACCGACAGAGCAAGGTATTCGTGATCGGCTTGAAGCGTTCATAGCAACTGCGCGCAAGATAGGCCCCTGATTATTCTTAAGAAGTTCCTGTCGGACATCCGGAATAAACAAAAGCGGAGCGCGCAGTCATTGTTCATTGCGGGCGATCTTTTGAAAATCTGCAATTAAAAACTCATAAACAATGGAAATGGAGTGAAACGCTTCAGAAAGTTTGACGGAAGAACATTGGAACTTTCTTCGTCAAAGTTTATTGCATAACCAGGTTAGCTTGGTGCAAACTGTGCTAATGGAAGTGTTTACGATGGTCGCGGAAAGAAAACTCTGATCACATTCGTTCAGCGAAGCACGTGTCAAACGTCAAGGCGCTATGGAACTACAAGAAAGGTAACTGAAGACACTTTAGCAGCAGTAAACGGCCAGATAGAAACATTGCATCCTTGGGGGAAAAGAGGGTATATAGAAAACGTGAAGAGCAAAGCCAGCGGAGGCAGCAAGGAAAAAAGAGGTTCAAACTAATCTAAGTCAAATTCAGCAAGAAGGGGATGAGAATGAAAAAAAAATTGTAGAGTGGAAAGCCAGACAGAGAAAGCAAGAGAAAAAGCAGACACAGATAGGTTGAAATTCAAGTCAGCAAGAAGGTGGAAGCAAAGACATGCAACAATGCATCAAGCACAAGAGAAACTGAGTTCCTTGCAATGTACTTTAATGCCTTCCACCACCCAAACACCCAAATGACAAAGCTGTGTTGTTTTGTGGTGGTGTGTGTGTGTGTGTGTCCTTGTAGAAATCCTTATTCGTGTTTATTAAATTTAGGAACGTCAAAATTTGACATATCAGTATGGCTGATTCCACAAGTGTCCCTCATTTATCAAAATTTATATTGTACTTCAAAATGTGCTTGATTCCACAAGTTGATCACTGTTATATAAACTGAACTCTAAAGTGTTAAACAGTTACTGACTTTTGGTGTTCACCAACTTCAAAACATGATATTGTGTGATCATTTAAAAAAACCTAAAAGTGAAACTTAATGACAACCCCACAAGTGAGATTTCATCCAAGACTATAGTTGGTGACATCCTGTAAAAACACTCAAGTTAAAGGGATGGTCATTTTATTATGTTTAGCGTGCCCTTCTCCACTTGTACCAAATTGTCTTTCCTGTAATAATTATGTGTTTACAGCAATTTTAACACAAATAACTCTGAAATTATGTCAGAAAGCGCAAATGTCATAGATTTACACTCAGTTTTTAAAAATTTTCCTCGGGAGCATGCCCGGTCCCCCCTATTCAGTGGTTTTTCCTCCACCTTTTTAAGCCCTGTATATCAAAGGAAGCACATGAAAGTTACTGTACATGGATAATTTTGGCATCGTGTCCACCAGACCTTGGGTACTTTGCTGACCTCCTAACAGAGACTCTTGGGTCGTGGATCCAAGCTTGGCCCATTACGTTGTGCTGTGTAGCTCCAAGATCGTCTTGCCTCAACTCTTGGACCCTATCCCATCAAGGGCTTCGTCTCTGTCTTGGAGCGTTCCGCCACCCCTGTGTACAGCCTGTACGCAGAGGCGGGTGAACCTTCACTGTCCAACCGCAGGCTGAAACTGTCTTTGAAATTATTATATCCGACTGTTTCTCCGAACCGCAGAATCCTGCCTATGACTGTGTCTTTGACCCTCCGTTCCAAAGTAAGTTTGAAAACAACCCGAAATGTATTCCGCCGTTTGGTCTTCGTATGCGGCCTCACGTGCGGAATGCAGGTCTAGACCTAGGAGTTGTGTCGGATTTTTCCAAGTTTCCGGATCAACCTCCGTGGACCTTTTTCACACCAGAGATTCGTTTCGATCTTGCAGCTTTTCGTAAAGAGTCTACCAGCTCTCTGGCGTACAAGGCGTTGTATTGCTGAGCTCTGTTCGAAATTCCCATCCTGTCAAAAAGTTTTCACTGACGGTTCCAAGTCTGAGGAGGGAGTGGCCTGTGCAGCCTACTGCCCTGGGGCTCCTTCTCAGATACTGTTGGAACATATCCATTCCGATGCTTCCGTCTATTCTGCTGAACTTACTGCTCTGATACTGGCTTGAAGATAATCTCACATTCTTTGAAGAGGGACTTTCTGGTTCTGTCGGATTCGCTGTCAGCTTTGGAGGCCATAGCTGGCCGCAACCTTCAGCATCCAGAACTTTTTTTTTTTTTGGAACTTTTTAGCAAGTTGAAGGCGGACGGTTACAACATTACTCTTGCTTGGGTTTCCTGGCCATGTTGGCATCGGCGGGAACGAAATGGTTGATCGTTTAGCCAGAACGCCACAAGAGAGAAACTGTCCAACACTTATATCCCTGCTCAGATGTGAAACCCAAAATTAACGATTATGTGAGAGACCTCTGGCAGGAGGATTGGAACACACAGATGAATAACAAACTCTTTCAGATCCGTCCAAACCTTAAGGACTCCTCCCATCTACGTCGGGTGGTCGTAAAGAGGAAACGGTTCTGTGCCGGCTGCACACCGGCCATTCGTATTTTACCCATTCTTACCTTTTAAAGAGTGAAGAAGCTCCGTGGTGTATTCCATGTCATGCGCCACTCAAATGGAACATGTTCTTTTAGAGTGTTGGGACTTGCACGATGTGAGACACAAACATTTTAGCGCGGAGTCCATGAAGATCCTGTTCAGGGATGTCCCGCCTGACGTGATCCTTGAGTTTTTGAGGAGAGATTAACATTTTTCATCTGATTTAAGATTTTACGGCACAAAGATTTTTAATGCAATTTCTGGTGCGTTTGTAGACGATGTCATTTAACTATATGTGTGAAAGGTGGTTTTTTTTTTTTTTTTTTTTTTTTTTTACATGACTGGTGAGTTGATTTTAACGTGGTGACAGCCCTGATGTGGCCCTTTGCGGTCGGCTGGGCTATAAGCAACATTATCTTATTTTAAATCAGACTGAAGATGATGTTGTTCAGCTCCATTCTGGTCTGAGACTGCATGGCAGGTCTGTACTCTATGCTTACTTTCATAATGTATCATCGTATCAACCCAGGGCTGAGAAATACAGGCACCTGCTATGTTGGTTACAAAAATTTTGGACAGCACTCACTGTGACGGCATCTATTAAATGGATGAAACTTGATTGTGCAGTTCAAGCCCTCCCAGTTGAACCTATAGCAAACTCAACTGTTTGCAGGAGCCAATAATGAGGAGTAAAATCTTAC
>JAFLJL010002674.1:55000-65509 GCA_018398815.1 Conus ventricosus
GTATGAAATGTGTTATGTGACCTGGTCATTGTTCAGATGCAGCAGGTGACTCCAAGAGTGTTCAGTGATAAATGCAAGCCATTGCCCATGTCTTTCATTTCATTATTCTTACCAACTCACACCTCATTCAGTCCAAGCACGCATGGAGAGCGTATACAGGATTGTGCATTATTGTGGGTTTTTTTTTTTTTTACCTGACCCCTACAGTAGATAAAGTTTGCCTGACCCCCTACAGAAAATCACTTGCCCATCAAACGGTGCTGGTTTTAAATTATGTCGGATTTTAAATCATGAAGATAAAGGGAAACACAATCCACACAAGTTTAGTAATACTGTGGAAACACCTAATTTTGAAGTCAGTCTGTGGGTCTGTCTGTCTGTCTCATTTTCGCATGCACGCATGCATGTACACACACACATACACACGCACGCACACACACACACACATACACACACACACGCACACACATTGACAATGCACACAGCTTCAAAATAATGTCCTTATAATTATATGTATTGTACTGTGAACTCCATCACACACGCACACACACACGCATGCACACACACGCACATGCACACACACACACACACACGCACGCACACGCACACACACACACACACACACACACACACACACACACACACACACACACACACACACACCTGAGAGAGAGAGAGAGAGAGGGAGCAAAACAACAACAAAAACCATAAAACCCTCAGAGGAACTGACAACACTGCAGAATGGATTGGTAAAACAGCTGAAATGTGTATGTGTGTGTAGATATATATATATATATATATATGTATATAGATGGATATAGATATAAATATGTATACAAGAATAAAAGCAACAGCCTTTTAAAATAAATGTCTTCAGATCTTTTCTTAACAAAATTTTGCTGGTAATCAGTTTTGTCAAGTCAAGGTACAATGATAACAGCTTCATATTCATGGTGAATTCCTATTCAGTAAAATCAGATACCTTGAGGTCATGCTGACACCTGCTGCATGCAAGGCAAAATACATGCACTCATAGGCCACCAGCACACACACACACACACACACACACACACATGCAGGCATCATGCACACACGCATACACACACACACTCGCGCACACACACATGCGCATGCACACACACACACACATGCGCGCAGAGAACAGCATTTACCAATCCTGGCTCACTTCGTCCTCAACCAGTTTCGGACGAAGTGACCCAGGATTGGTAAAATGCTGTTCTCTGACAAGTAAGACTTCAATAACCAAAAAATAACGATTATTTACAAACAAACATACTGTGTAAAATTATCCGTTTTCAATACTAATTTACTAAACTTGCTTGTCTTTTAAAACTAAGTTATATTTTGACATAAAATCCGCACACTTATTTTGACTAATTTCTACCTACAAAACTTTGTATAACAGACAGGCTGACACGAGGCCGAAACCTGATCGCTTAATTTACGGCTGGCGTAGACAAGCGGCCTTCTTCACACAGCTCACGGCCCGTTTACAAACTGCGACCAAAAAATCAATAAAACACACCTCGCGGGCCCAGTAGGCTCCAGTAGGGTCGCGGCGCACTTGGCTATTGCAATATATTGCATCAGCGAATGTTCTAGACTACCACGTGACACGACCACTTCGAGGCCGCCACGTTGGCAAAAGCCGACCGGTTTTGTCATTCTTTCTCAGGCTGCTGCACAAGAAGGTTGGGTTTGGCTGTCTGTCATTTTACATTGGAAGGCTGTGCTGTGCTGTGGTGCTTTTTCAGTGAGAAAAGTGTTTAATTTAACAAGGCGAAATGTCACAAATGTCTCAAGATAGTATTTCTTCAGAATTAGATAGAGAACTTCTTGAATCACAGGCCGCTCATAAAGAATTGTTAGATTATTCTAGGCAGGCAACTAGTTTAATTTTACCTGACATGGATCAAGCTTGCAATGTTCCATTACCACCTCCAACACCAACAGAATTGTGGACCGAAGAAGAAAAGAATGTACTTGAAAGAACAGGCTATTTTATGAAGAAATGGCAAACATTGCTGAGAAGGCAAAAACAGTAGGCCCAATGAAACTACCAAAAAGGCCAAAACGAAAGATGGAAGATTTATTCAAAGAAAAACAAGGAAGAAAGAAAAAGAGGGTGGAGCTTGATTCTCCAACAGATTTGCACAATTATCTTGTTGCAAATGAAGCTGACACCAGTACTGGCATATCAAGAAAAGCCTTTTTAGATTCTGTTCTTTTTGACCACTCAGCGGGCGAAATGAAATTATAGAAAAACTGCAAAAAGGGATTAGAAATCTAAAAAGACAGAACGCCCAAACAATAATGTTTCATATTCAGTTTGGTCGGTTTCTGATTTTGTGCAAAAACTGGCAGGAGAAAGAAAGAAAAGAAGGAAGAATGAAAGAAACGTGGGCACAATGGTTAAAAGAAAAAACAGGATATTCAGATGTTTACGTACGCAAGCTACGTACTCTTGCAAAAGTACTTCAACCATTTCCTCAGTTTTACAATATTGGTCTGCCAGTCAGTTTTATCATGAATAAACTGAAGCAAATTGAAACATGCTACAGATTGTAGAATACAGAAACTACTGGTCAAAAGCTCCAAATATCCCGGCTGAACCTCAACTGTCGCAGCCCTAGTCATACAATGGTTGTTTAGAGTTGACTGCTTTAGCAACAGTGCGCGCGACTGTAAGACTACTGCAGGCCTACCACTGACGTGGCTCTAAATATAGTAACGCTCATGCATTAACGGTCGGGTTTGTTTAGAGTTGACTGCTTTAGCAACAGTGCGCGCGACTGTAAGACCACTGCAGGCCTACCACTGACGTGGCTCATAAATATAGTAACGCTCTTGCAGGAACGGTTGGGCTTGTTTAGAGTTGACTGCCTTGAATTTCCGCCAAGCACTTCATGACTTTGTATATATTGCTGTGATTACTGGCTTCACTGCTTCGCTTCAACGTCCTGCTTCAACTTTTTTGCTGCTTTTTTAAGCGGCCACAGACTGTACTTTATTCAACTGTCTTGTTTATTAAATCAAGCTTTTGATAAATGCACTTGGTGGCCGCTTTGAATAATCTTCAGTTGACAGAGAGACTGACAGCCGCAAACCATAAAATCCTTTTACATTTCCCTATGCAAGCACTTCCCTATTTTTTTTTAATGTTTGTGTGTGTGCTGTTATTGTTGTTGTTTTGTTGTTTTACTGATAATAACTATATTATATTCTGAACATCTGTTTCTTATAAATAATCAAAGGTGCGCGCATGCACCCCCCCCACCCCCACCCCATGCATGCACACACTCAAGTTACTTCTAAGTCTTACTTAAGTCATCCTCAAGTTCTTAATTAAGTTCTTAATTAAGTTTTTAATTAAGTTACTTCAAGTTCTTAATAAGTTCTTGATTAAGTTCTTAATTAAGTTCTTAATTAAGTTCTTAATTAAGTTACCTCAAGATTGTAATTAAGTCGTCCTTTAAGTACAACAAAGTTCTTATTCAAGTTATCTTATAATTATCAAAAAACAATCTATGTTTTTATCTTAAATAGTAGATGCCTAATATAGTACACACAACGCCTCAAAAACGCGTCATCGTTGAGGGTGTCTTGCTTAACGCCCTTGGCGTGAGATTGGTTAGCATAGATCTTAATGAAGTTCTTACATCCTAAGCAACCGCATTGATTACAATTCTGGTCTATGGAAATGTCTTTTATAGACTCCATGTCTTTATTTATTGACCCATCATTTTATAATACGCCATGTTCTATTTTTATCAAAAAAATTTAAATTTAAGTTCTTAAAATATTATTGCATTTTAAATGGATCAAAATGATTTTTTGTTATTGGCGGTGCTGGCGTGCTGTTGTCTTCTGTATTTAATGGTTCAGATTTTTTTGGCTGCTTTTGTTTTTGTTGCCATTCTTTATATATTTTATAACCGTAATAAACCGCCCCCAGCAGCAGCAATGGCGCCAAAAATGGCAACAGTTTTAAGTTCAATATTCCATGAAGACTTTGGTGCCCTTAAATTAACTTGCTCTTGTTCTGGAGCTGGCATTGGATCAACTGTTGGCGTTGGCGGTGTTATGTTTTCATTATGAGTTATTTCTGTGATTGTAACTTTAATTTTCTTTGCCTGTTTAAATCTGCTACTCTTTTCCCTGCTGCAACACGCCCAGGATGTTTACTGGTCACTTTCTCGACTTGATTCAGTGTTTTCTGATTCAATGTTTCCTGATTCTGCTGATTTTCCGACTCGTTCATTTTGAAGGGAAATAAAATCTATATGATTAAAAGTAATTAATCCCATGATTAACGGCGATAACAATGTTCCAAATCTGTAATATAAATCACAGCTTAGAGACTCTAATGACTTTGTTAAAACTGGATCTTGCGTTAAATCATACGTAAGATCTTGTTCAGAATCAGTGGGAGCAAATTTACTAACTAGTTTAGTGTACAAACTAAGAACTGTTTGTCCTACACTTTTTACCATTCTCGACCCCAGCTGCGCCTCATACCTGTTATGATACTTTATAATGTCTTGCGGCGACATCTGTTGAATCTGTTCTATGCTGAATTCAGTTCTCGAGGAACTGTTTTGTTTTCCCACATGCTGCCAAAGAATACAACCTTTCCTTTTTGGGCATAATAGCTTGGTCATCAACTTCTTCATTTGTAAGTCCAAGACAGTGTAGGCCGCTCTGTAGCTCTAGCAGATCATCGCTGTTCATGTTTTTTATTATTATAATTATTTTATTTTTTAAAATGAGCACCGAAAAAAACTATTGCCAACCTTGTATACCATTCTGCCGTTATTGGAGGCCTAAGTGTAGGATACACAATGCTTGGTAAAAGCCTGTTAAAAATAAAACCGGCAGATCTTGGCAAGCTAGACTTTGAGGATTCAGCAAAACTGATTGCTATTATTGCAGCTTCGTTCGCTACGAAAGATTTTCTAGTTAAGCAAGGAATAATTCCAGAGAATATAAATATGTAAAAAAATACTTTTATAAAAAATGGCTTCACTCGTAATGATGATAGGTGGCGCTGTGGTGAATGCGCTTGCTTTTAGCGGAAGTAATTACGCATTTAGTAAACTACGGGATGACGGCGAGAGAAAAAGACATAACAAAGCTGTGGAGCAACTAGCCGCAGCACAAGATCGCTATGAAAAGCAGAGAATTGAGCAGTTAGATTTTATTAACGACACACTGAAAAAACAGGGGCATGCAGCTTACACATTTAAAGATGTTGATCAAGCAATAAAAGAATATTATCTTGTAACGGGCAAACCAATCAAGACATTGCCCCCACCAAAATTCAGCAACTTTTATCATCCATCAGAAAAACAAAAGACGCAAGAAATCGCGCGTTTATTGTCGTTGGTATGACTGTTGTCTGTTTGTTGCGCATAATATTGGCTGAATAAAAAATGAACAAAATCTATTATTCACCAAAAGATATTGGAAGGGAATCACAGCAATCAAAAAGCTAAGCCAAGCAGCGGGAGTCAGTGAACAAACAGCAAAAGAATGGTTATCTAAACAAGCGATTTGGCAAATTTATTTACCTGCGCATAGACGAATACAGAGACCACACTTTGTCAATACAACTCCAAACGACGCCCATCAAATGGACCTTCTATATTTACCCTCTGATACGATTAGACGAAAAAGATTTAAGTACGCACTCACAGTCATTGACATACTTCAAGATACAAAGATGCAGAACCATTAACACAAAAGAGTGCCTCTGCTGTTGCTGTTGCCATACAACTGATATACCAACGAGGTCCTTTAACTTATCCTCGCATGATTCAAGTCGATGATGGAAAAGAATTTAAAGGCCAAGTGAATCAATTATGTTGAAACATAGAGTTACCATCAAAAGAGGCATTCCAGGAGTTCACAGATCACAGGCTTTAGTTGAAAACTTTAACAAACAGTTAGCCAAAAGGCTTTTTTCCTACCAGTATCACAGAGAGCTTATTGACAATTCTCGCAACACAGAATGGGTTAGAAGACTGCCCTCAGTTTTGCGCGCAATGAATAATGAAGAATTTAAAGGGCTAAAACCAGTACAAGCAATCAAAAGAAAAACAATAAATGTTGCTGAAGGAGAGTCTTCATCCAGCAAACTATTACCATTTGGATTGAAAGTAAGGTACCTTTATTTACCGGGAGAAGCAGAAGGGGATACTCGCATCAGGGCAACCGATCCAGTTTGGAGTGTTGATCCATATGAAATAAAAAGAATTGTAAAAATGAATCCGCCCGTGTATTATTTAACGAGAAACTGACACAACAAAACAACCGGCTCCTCAAAGATCTTTTTGTAAAGGAAGAACTGCAAATAATCCCCCCAGACACAGTTCCGCTTTAATTAATTTTAAATTTACATAAATATATTTAAGTCTAAAATGGAAGCTCAGAAGGAAGCGCAGAACGAAACAGGTATGATAAAGAAAGAGACCGCAGAATTGATACAGGAATCATTGAAAAAAATTCTGCTATTAGGGGAAATTTTACGAAGATTAATCAATCCATGATAACCCATCTAGATCACATAAAATCCAAAATCCCAAGTTGGAAAAAGGATATCTTGAAATAATAGAAAAAATTCAAGCACATCAAGCAAACATAAGAAAAGATTTAGATGAATTGGATGATGCTATAATTAGTCTTGCGTTTAAAGATGATTGAAAAATATAAACCCCTGTTTATGCGGTTCTATAATGTCCATATGCATATGAAAACTCTGGATTAACAAACACACGTTTTGTGTTTGTTCTATCTAATGACTTCTTTGTTACAACCGTTGTGTTGATCTCATGTAGATTAGATCGCAGTTTTACGTTGTCATGATGAAAAGTCTTATTGCCAAACAATGCTTCTTTGTAGTTGTCATGTGATATACTCGACTGCACAACACTGCGGGATATTCCTTTTGCTTTCTTAATGGTTTTCTCCTGGCTCGAAATACTGTACATTTTTGACCTTAACCCAACATACTCCTTGATCACCTTTCCAGATAATTCATCTTTCATCTTTCCTAAAACCTTCTTGTTAGTAATTGAATGTAAAGGCGAATCTTTAGGATAATCGGATGTGTCGTACCATCCCGCATGTCCTTTAGCTACTTCTAATTCCATGTCTTTATAGATGTCTTCAGTAGGGATATCTATAACAAAACTATCTGTATCTGTGTAAAGTACTCTGGACTCAGGATACGAGGGTTTAAAGTAGTCATAAAGAAATTCTAACATCAAAAGCTTTGATAATTCTAAAACGGTAAACCCAATAAATACAGGTTTGTCCAATTTGACTTTCTTTTTCTTCATCATTATGCCAAAAAGCTGATCATGAAATCTTCTGAAGTCCTGATAATTAGGTTTAGAAGTCAGCTTAATTGCTTCGTTCTCTCTGGTGACCAATCTGACGTCTTTGCGCTTGTGCGGATTCTCCATAGTCTTTCCGAAACAGCTGTTTGTTCATCAGCTTGAAAAAGTCTTTTTCTGAAGCATCTGTGGATTTAGTTCTAAGATCAGTGTTCTTCATGATGCATGGTTTCATGAACTGTTCTTGATCAAAAGCAATTATACGATGAACTGCTGTCAACTTCAAACCATGTCTTAAATAAAATTGTAGAAGTCTGTAATGACAGACATAATTTTTTTTGCCTCGAAGATTGGGCACAAGTTTAGGCGGTTCTGTTTTCGCCATCTTTAGACTTTCTGCTGCTAATGGATAGTCATTATGCAAGTCATGGAGTTCATTAGGATATTCTAAGTCAACTTCTAGAATGAAAACCACGCTGTTGACCTGGCGTCAAACTGCTCAACCACTTTAATGCCTTTTGAATATTATTTTGTACCTGTGTACATTTTAAAGTTGCGTAATGGAAGTGATTGCGCCATAGCCCAACCATACAGATTGTTTGCATCTAAATACATGAGATAGTTAACCTTTTACTGGATCATAGTCGTCCAAGTATTTGTTGTTTGCTTTACAGTAATGATGCGACGCCATACTAATTCCTCCACGCAATCCGTTTTCAATCATCTGAATCATTGGTAGGTCAGACAATAAATCAATCTGTACTCCAGTATATTTTAAGAAAGCGTCCCAACTCATCCCAGGCGCAGAAATGTAATGCGCAGGATCCAAACTGTAATGTTTCATGCAGGTCTTCCTATAATTTTCAAAGACGTCCGCCAACAAACATACATCTGCCATCAAGTATGAATCATGATAGTCTCCCATCGTTTTACACTCTAACTTTTGCCACGCATCTTGAGCATGCTGGTAATCGGAATCACTGATGTCCTTTCCTCTGAGACTAGAAAAAGAACGCGCCTTTAGGGGAAGCGTATCTTCGTCAAACCTTTCCCAACTGTTCATGTACTCATAAGGGTAAACGCCCTTTCTAACAAGCGTTGGGTCAAAATATTCTTCCGTTATTGGGCAGGACTTTAAGGACATAGCCAGCGACTCTAATGAACCCATCATGTGCTGCATAGAGTCATAAAAAGACATGTTATTTAAAGTGAAACACATGTACTTTTCTGATGACTGTGCAATGCATGACACCCGGAAGGCATCGTCTACTGCTTGCAATATAAATAAGTCGTAACCTCGCAATTTGTGAAAAAAGATGGCCTTCCATGCTTTGTTCAAATTTTTAGTTGAAGATGCAGTTGTTGTGCGCCGCTCCCTAAACTTCCAAAATGTGACAGGGTCTCTTATTTTTTGTTTGGTTTCCTCACTGAGTCAAAAACCACAAACCCAAACAATTTGGGGCTGAGTCATACGTTTTGGTCTTCAGGCTCATCATGATTCAGATAAACAGATTTTTAGAACAATCTTACCACTTGCTCAGCGTGAAAAAATCTTCTAGCCGCACTGGTCCCTAAAAATTCGGGTGCAAAATGAGCCCATCCACCTAACAATAATAAAGGGCAAATGAAAAAAAGATGATTACTCTTTAAAAACTTTTTTTTTTCGAATTTTTTGGGCGGGGGGCCCTTCAAAGGAAACAATAACACTCAAAGTCTCGTAAACAACTTTTAAAATTTTTGCATCCGTTTCCATTCTAAAACTAACTTTACCCCTTTTTTGGGGGCGTAATTAGTTCTGTATTACAGTAAACTGGGCCGATACAATTTTCTTATTTTCCTTGGGGCTTGAACGAGGGCTTTCTTGTTAAACATTTTCTACAGAATTCTTTTTTGTGCCATCTTTTGAAGTATCTGCTTTATTTTTTACCATTTTTCGAATAAAGTTAATCGGTACCCCCGCGGAAAACATCTTAAAAAAGTCAAAAATTTTTTTTTGTCTGGTTCGCCAATCGTTGGCTTCTTGGACCTCTAATAGGCACTAAAATTTTTTCCTCATCCCAGTGAAACATTAACTTTTTGGTTTGTTTTGTTCTTCAAACTGATCAAGGAATCCCGCTAACAGAAAGGATACCACTAAGTTAAGACATTTAGTAAAGGGCAAGTAGACACCCCTCTCCTTTTTTACTAAACAACCTTTTCAGAACACAAAAAAAACCCCAAAAAGCATTTTTTTGTCTGAATTTTTTAATTTGAACTGCTTTTTGCAACAAAACTGGGGAGGGGAAAGAAGACCCGCCACAATCGCGCAACTAGCCTTTTTAATCTGATCCTAAGACTTCGCCCCGACCAACCAACCTCCATTTTAGCTTCTTCAGCGCCACATCAAACGTGTAAGCAGTTCGTCTCCCAACCGGGGGAAGCATTCAAAAGAATATCGTTTTTATCGAGACCCAACCTAGATTTTCTTTATTTTTTGTTACATATCTTAAAACGCTAACATTACTTTAACTGGCGGGCCATGTTAGTTTTACCCGGGAAATTGAAAATACATGACAACACTTGCCGTACGTTTTTTGGATCAATACTTCTAAATCAAAATCATTTCTCTTGCAAACGCCTTCCTTAAGCATTCCTTCAAACAATTTTTCCCGGGCCTTTATAATTTTATCCATGCGATTTCTTTTTTAACTCAAAATTTATTAAAAAAAAAAAATAATTAATCAATATCGATAGTCTTTTTTTGCTTTGACTCAAAAACAAAGTATAAACACCCTTTTGGGGTTGTTAATTTAGCGTTTAAAAGCAAGTTTAATGTTTCGTTTTTCTTTTTTTAAACATTCCTTTTTTACTTTCGGGTCTGGCTGTTGAGAAAAACTTTTTCCCCGCCTTTCTTTTAAGATCAAACTTTTGCTTTGTAGTCATCAAAAAAGGCCTTAAACATTAAAATCTTCATCCGTGATGTTTGATCAGCTAGTCTTTATTTAAATCACTTAAAGGAACTAAATTTAGTGTTTTTAGTTTAACCAGGGTGTGTGCTTTTGGGGTTTAGTTTTTTTTTTTTGCTACTGCACCTACAGCTAATGAACAGGCCGAGAGCTAAGACAAAGCCGCCTTAAAAAAGGGGGGTTTAAAAAAAGCCCCCTTTTTGGGT
>JAFLJL010002675.1:0-5000 GCA_018398815.1 Conus ventricosus
GAGAGAGAGAGAGAGAGAGAGAGAGAGAGAGAGAGAGAGAGAGAGAGAGAGAGAGAGAGGAGAGAGAGAGAAGAGAGACGTTTCAGATACGTTTTTGTTTATTGACAATGCCCGAGAGAGAGAGAGAGAGAGAGAGAGAGAGAGAGAGAGAGAGAGAGAGAGAGAGACAGACAGACAGACAGACAGACAGACAGACAGACAGACAGAGCGAGCGAGCGAGCGAAAGAGAAAGAGAGAGAGAGAGAGAGAGAGAGAGAGAGAGAGAGAGAGAGAGAGGGAGAGAGAGAGAGACAGACAGACAGACAGACAGACAGACAGAGCCAGCAAGCGAGAGAGAGAGAGAGAGAGAGAGAGAGAGAGAGAGAGAGAGAGAGAGAGAGAGAGAGAGAGAGAGAGAGAGAGAGAACGGGATGGGAGTGGACATATGGATGGGGATACCAATGGTGGAGATAAAAGGTTTTAGTAGATTCACTAATAAACGCATCCAACAAGGAATCTTTATCACACCTCAGTGAATGTGAAAGTCACGCTTACTCTCCGTGTACCTGCGTTACCCACACTCATCTTTTCATTAGATTGTTCATCCAGATGCACTCTCTTCGTTGTTTTTTTTCCAAAGTGTTTCAGGTTAAAAAGAAAACAAGAAGAACGAACGATGAGTGAAAATAAAATCCCTTCAGGTAATTGGGGTATTTCGTAAAACATAATAAGAACAGTCGGAAGCAATTGTACTTTACAGAGCGGGGGTTGCATTGTCTACAGATCTCTTCTCTTTTAAATTATCATAATTATACTCCTTTGTCTGAATGCGTTTTTACCGTGTAGGGAGAAAGGTCACAAAGAATGCAGCGGAGTACTCATTTCTGAAATGTGGTGGCTACACGGATTACATTTCATCACTCGCTTTTGAGTGCATTACAAGACGAGTATCACGATGTTTCCTCAACCTCTGCGGAATAAACAGACAGGTTCCAAGAATAAAACTGGAGTGTGGTGTGTGTGTGTGTGTGTGTGTGTGTGTGTGTGTGTGTGTGTGTGGTGCTTGTGGGCACGCGCGTGCGCGTGTGCGTTTGAATTTATGCCAACAGAGAATGAGATCATTCAAATAACCTTTATTTTCTTTTGAATTATCTGGTCAATGCAGATCAATATATAATATGTTGGTTGTTTTTTTTTCAAAAAATGAAGAATTTGATTAATAATAAATAAATAAGAGGATGAATGAATGAATGAATGAATGAATAAATGAATGAATGAATGAGTAAATAAATACATGAATAAGTGAATCAATGAATAAATAAATAAATATATAAACATAGTAATCTATTCATTAACATATAAAACCGGATGATATTCTGCAGATGATTTTTCTCCGACCACTGTGGTATCTCCTAAAACGCCCGAACTTCAGACTAACAACTCTAACATCACGCGTTTAGGGGAAATTACTCTGACAAAAGGCGAGAAAGAATTAGATAACGGAAGCTCCCTCCAGCCCTCTTGTACTCAGTTTCTCTGACTGCAAACTTCCCCTAGATTTCAGATTCTTTTACAGGTTTCAGCCTAAAAATGGGTATGTGTGATTATTAACTTATGGGGAATGTATGTGAACCGCTAGGAGAAAGAAAATTGGCAGACAGTTTCAGAAGTGCATGCACTTCACTTTGAACTCTATTTTGTCTGTCGTAGAGATATAGGTCGTGTCACTGTCACCAAATTGTCACCAGACACGTGACATTTTATGATGACAATCAAGTTTACAGCATGCAAGCATGCGCAGTCACCATGCTGATGCAGGCTGTTAGTGTAAGATGAAACCTGAGGCCTACCTGACGTGAACCATCTGCTGCCTGGCAGTACAGGTCCCACTGGTTGTCCCACCAATGTCATACAAAACTTGTCACATGTCACACACAATACTATAAAAGAGGGTCAGGTGCGCCCTTTGCAGCTTGTTTTTGTCTTGTATACCTGTTTCTTTCATCAGTAGCAGTCTTAAAAAACAAAGAGGAACAAACAAAACGAAAAAAAACAAGTGGTGTAGCAGTGTCAGGTAACGAGTGAGCCGGCCCAGTGGGTTCCTGAAACTGATGCACCCCTGCCATGCCATGTGTCGTTGGCCGCCATTTTGTCTGAAGCGCTGCCGGTGGAACATTGTATTCCAGGTCGCTTTGCACTTCACCGTCTTCTTCAACACTACTACCTACTTCTATATCACTTTCATTCTCCATTTTTCTTTCAAATGTCTCCACTTCTACAATAATTTCATCTAACTCCTCTTGCGAGTAGTCGACCATCTCGTCGTCATTCGTAGCAGACGCGAAAGCCGCCATTGTGAAAGTTGGTCAGTTTCCATTCACAAAGTTACTCTCTGCGTTCTGTGCCTATTCTCAATGAACACACACGGTTCCATCACCCAAAAATAGTGCCAACACATGATTGGGCCATGCCTGAGTCTTCCTAGTTACTGTCTGCGACTGTGTGTGTCTACACACGTGATCACTGCGTGATGGAAAATTCCCACAGAGAGGTCCCGGTACGTCCCGGTACGGGAAGAACAGGCGCCCGACGTTCAGTCCCGGATTCTCCGGTTGCGAGTATAAGAGGGCTAGGTCTGTAACTGACCTCCTACAAGTCCTCTAATTGACATTTTGCTGTGAAATAGTTCACCTCTGACATAAATGGTATAGAAATAGTCTTTTTTCGTCAGAACAAAAACACGTTACGTTTAAACACACACACACACACACACACACACACACACACACACACACACACACACACACACACACACACAAAATCTCTCTCTCTCTCTCTCTCTCTCTCTCTCTCTCTCTCTCTTTCACACACACACACACACACACACACACACACACACACACACACACACACACACACACACACACACACACACACACACACACACACACGCACGCACGCACGCACGCACGCACGCACGCACGCACGCACACACACACACACACACACACACACACACACAAACGCGCACACACATTCACCCACCCCCTCCCCCCTCCCCCCCCCCCCCCCCCCCACACACGTGCACACGCGCGCGCTCGCACACACACACTCGCACAGACAGACAGACACACAGACACATACACACACACGCACGCACGCACGCACGCACGCACACACACGCACGCACGCACGCACGCACGCACGCACGCACGCACGCACGCACGCACGCACGCACACACACACACACACACACACACACACACACACAAAGCAAGCAAGCATCGAAGTTTATTGAACAGTGGCCATAGGCCATCCAACTGAATTAAGAATGAAAAATAGAAACGTCCTGAGTATTTAGAGTTCTACGCACTTCTTCTGCTGCTGCTGCTGCTGCTCCTGGCATAAATCTCTCATTGATGAACATGCTTAATGAGAACTTTGAGATTGAAAGGACAATAAATAAACAACGTATGGAACGTAAATAGTTCCAAACTGTAATCTAGACATGTCTCTGTCTTGATTTATCTCAGTTTTGGAAGGATCTGTTCGACTCTGCCGTCCCCGAACCAAAATGTAATACACACATTGAACGCGGTTACGTTCTTTGTTTCTTTGTCTGAAGAGGCTAAAAGCAAATCTGAAATGAGGCATGCAACAGTACATAACAAACATGTAGGATTACCCCCCCCCCCCCCCCCCCCCCCCCCCAATGATGAAATAAATACGCGCCCATAACTCCCAACGAAATGGTGCATACGACACCCAATCAACTTGGCAAAAACGACAACATGGTTCACACTGAAACAAAAACGTGGGGATGTCTCCTTGTTTATTCTGTGCGCTCTGTGTTAGAAGTTATGGGCATGTATTCATTTTACCATGCAAGCAAGAGTTACCCTTCTCTGTTAGAAGTTATGGGCATGTATTCATTTTACCATGCAAGCAAGAGTTACCCTTCTCTGTTGGAAGTTATGGGCATGTATTCATTTTACCATGCAAGCAAGAGTTACCCTTCTTGTTTGTTATTTGAAGAAACTAAATTAATATAGTGTTGAACGCAATGAGAAAACCAGTCTTAAGAGTGCCCATTGCTATGATATTTGCATACAGGAACAATATGTCTTCGTCGTTGTTGTTGTTGTTGTTGTTGCTGTTGTTGTTATTGTTGTTATTGTTCTGGATGTAGATTGTATCAGTAAAAAACAAAATGGCTGCCTGCTTGAAAAATCAAATCCGCCAAGTGACAGTATAATTCAAAACAATGTGTTAATATTACTAACAATGATTTAGTTTTCAGAAAGAGCTAAAATATTCTGTGACATTAGTCTTTTTCTTTGTTCCGAATATTGCCATATCATTCTCAAATGATTCACCGATAGTCAATTAGCATGCCTACAAAAGAGAGAGAGAGAGAGAGAGAGAGAGAGAGAGAGAGAGAGAGAGAGAGAGAGAGAGAGGGTGGTTAAAAATATTAAATTCTGTGACAAACCAAAGGGCAACCTTTGTGATCAACATGCTTCATTCCTGCCTCAGAGACTCATCTTTCCTTCTCCAGTCGGTTCTTCGTCTACACCTTTCATTCTTAGACACACGCATTCTTGCTTTTTCTCTTTTTTTGATTTCCTAAGGATAGTGCGCAAGAGAAGAAGGAACAGCACAGACATTCAGAGGTCTTCACATAAGTCATGTATCTCAGAAGACTGCACATAACACACACCCAAAGTGAGTCAGCAAAAGCGAATCTTCTAAACCTGTTCTCATTCCCTCGTCGAAAGATTTCTTTGACATGTGGAGTGAAAATATACAGAGCAGTAAAATAGGCATACACATTAAAAAGAAAAGGAAGAGGCGATAACATCATTTTTTCTTCAAATGTCGGAGGCGTTGCCTACGTTTTCGCTAATGCTTTTTTTTTAGTGTGTAGTGAATGTGATCAAATGCTATTTCCTCAGCCTTCATTCGATGAACAGGCTTGGAATGAACAGTTTCAGTTGTCGTTCCTGAGACTTGAATTCAAG